>JAQGCM010001780.1:0-13551 GCA_034699705.1 Hymenaphorura dentifera | reverse complement strand
AACATTTGCATTACTTTTTAACTGAATGTGTCGTGCCTATTTATAGAGGAATTAGATACTGTTCCCAAGACCCTCATTGAACCATAGGATTTGATTTCACGTTGCTGAAATTTCCCACGGATGAGAGAGAAGTAATAATTAATTTGCTCTCTCGAATTATTTCGTGGCAAGATTCCAGCCAAGAGTCAACCGTTGCGCGTTGGTGCAAAAGTAGTTTTACATTGAAATTTCCTGCTGAACCAACCTGATTTCCGTACACGCTCAGATTTTAGAAAAATATTTTGGAGCTAATACTGTTCCCAAAATATATTACTAATTTAATTGTGATTGTTTCAGAATGCGAGAGCACATGGTGAGAATTCTTCTTCTGTGTGTCCTCCTTCTGCTCGTCACGTCGGATTTGAGTGATCTTCTAAGCAATTCCCCAACGCTAGCTTCTGTGAGTCATTTGATTGGCAAAGCCCATGGAAAGATCAACAAAGACAAACGAACAATGAGAAATTCACAAATGACATCTGATGAGTCACCAAGTAATTGGGTCAAAGGTGAACAAGAACTGATGAATTCCAAGCTAGTACGCCAAGGTGCCCTTGAAGTAGCTTCTAGTGGAAATTCAGCTTCAGCTCTCTCTGGAATTGCTTTAACCGGTACACTAGTTTTTTCATTAATTTCAAATTCATTCCAATAACTTATAACTATTCAAAAATTTGAGATTCATATTTTTTTAAATTCAGATGAAGAGAAAGAGCAACTCGTATTGCTCAAAAAGGAATGGATGAACGTGATGCAACAATATTGTTTACCAAAACTAGTTTGCGAATTGCATGCAGCTGTCACGGACGGAAGTGCAATGAGCGATGCTGAGAGAGAACTTCTTTCTTTAATCAAGTAAAACCATAAAACAGCAACGCAAATCATTCGAATTTTCGAAAATGTGTCCAAATAAGGCGGACTTCTTCAGAAGTGAACTGGTTCGATTTATCCCTAAAGTACGGTTTATTATATTTTCAGGGACACGAGTCTTGGGACTGCAGGAGAAATTGTTTCAAAATATCACTTTGCAGCGCACATGGGTCAAATGCTTTCCGGAGTAGAAGGCAACGGTTGCCACAACTTTTATCCAAATTGTCCAATCTCTGGCACTCGGGTTCTTCAAATGGTTAGACGCGTCCGCGTCAGCACATAACTTCTGCACATTCCATCAATATTTACCACCACGATAGGAATCGTGACATTTAGTTGTATCTTTTGTCTGATCATTTTAGTCAGCTTCTCTTCAAATTTTTTACTCAATCAACCCAACCACTTTTATGAACTACTGGTGCTGCCAAACTAGTGTGTTCGCGTTTTTATTTTTTACCTTCGGAAATCTGTCTTCGTAGTACTTGAACTAAAAGATTAAAAGACTGACTGCTGGGTGCTTTGATTTAAGAATGGAGAGATCTATCGCTTTGTGAGGAAATAGCGAATCCTGAGTTCTTTCTTGAAATGTAAAAGACAATGTGTGAGCTGTGAAGTAAAAAAATATGATCAAAAAGTATTGCGATATAAGTTTTAAATACATGAATAAAAGTAGGTTGAATTAATAAAAAAATACTGTATAAAAACTTTTTTTTACTTCGGGTGGGGGGGGGGAGAGAGAGATTGAAATTTACTCAAGGATACGACTGAATTTTTTGAAAATGATTGAACGTTTTCGGGCTTAATTTAATATAATATAGTATAATTTAGAACTAGTGTGGATCGTTGGTTTCACAGTAAATGCTGTAGTGCTAACGGCTAACCTCTCATATCTCGTTCTTATTCGTGCAGAAATTAATACAAAACCTTGCATTTCCAATTCTAAGGATACACATTCAGATAGTTTGCATGGGCATTTGAACAATTTTCAAGTTGCGACTTGTGGTAGTCGATATCGTACATACTAAATTATGGTGTACGAATATAAATTTGATATGAGGTAGGCGAGAAGTAAATAAAAATTCATTTGAAATTTCTAATCAAACTTTATCAATTCCAATGAAAAATCTATTCTTAGTAGTCCATCCGACATCACATGCAGTGGTTGGTACTCAGATTACTTTGATGTTTGCTGAATTAAATGATAGATAATCCGAAATAGACAAATCCAATGTCCTAGGTAATGTGTTGTATTATTCTGGTACTTCCAGTGACTGATTATAAACAGGATAAAATATAGTCATCAGAGAGTGCGACAAAAATAGGGGTGCCACAAAACTAATTTTGGTTACGAATGCAGAAATTGCTATAGTCAGTACAACAGATTATGATATTTAACGAACACAAATTGATGATTCATTTTCAGTGATTCACTGGCCGCATGCAGCTGTATAAAAAGGTCGAAAACTGGACAGTCCGGATTACATTTCTCCAGAAGCGAAGTGACCAAGCGAGGGACGGGTTCTGATTTCAGCGAAGATTATTAAAAATTTATTTATATTTTTGCAAAGCCAACTCAGATCACAAAATGAGTAGTAAGTTTAGCGAACAATACGAGAAAAGTGGTTTCGCAATTTCGATTTTTCGCCATTATTTTTAACCTATTTTTCTACATTTCTCCAGCTGAACTACCTGCTGTGACTAAGAACGAATTCAACAAAGCTTTGACCAACAATGGGTTCAACGCACAGCCGGACAAATACAATAATTTCCTTCGTGGTGTTGTTCACGGCATGATTACTAAAAAATGGGAGGCTGCGATGGCTATGGCACAATTTATTCACGAATCTGGAGGACTAATCCACAAGGAAGAGACCAATCCTCGCATTTACGAGGATGATAATTGGGCAGAAGACGTTGAATGCCGACGAAGATACCCACACAATCGATACCACGGTCGTGGCTATATTCAGGTCAGGTCTTTCGACATCATCTTCATTATCGTCCTTATTTCTGCATGGATCTTAGCATTTCGATTTCACTTTCTATTTTGAATACAATAATTATAGCTGACCTACGGAGGCAATTACCTTGACATTGGAAAAAGACTGGGTGAGAACATTGCAGAACATCCCAATCGAATCCTTAGTGAAGAACAACTCGCTTGGAACGTTTCATTCGCATTTTGGGCAAGAGAAGTTCATGGGCCTGTTCAAAAATCTAGATCATTTCACACAACTACTGAGAAAATAAATGGGGCCATTGATACTCCAAACTCTGCTGGAGCTAAGGCCAGAATTGAAAAATATAAGCAGGTTTGCAAAGCTTTCGACTTGGAGCCAATGCTTTGAAGGGCTTTTGATCGCCGTGCAATTAATCGAACGAAGCTACGTGCTTCAAAGGATATATATTCCATTCAAATTACTCTACAAAATTCAACGTACTATATAAGTTGTAGTATTAGACCAAAGCGAACCACAATCATGTCATTTGTTGATCGAAATTTGAATATCAGTGGAATAAACATCTACTTTAGAATTTCAGAACCAAATGTGATTGTTTAATTTTGGCTTAATTTTTTTTTTATTCAAGTTCAAATTGCTTGACTACTACGTTCCTCAACTGACACAGCTTCATTTAGCTAAAGTACGAAAGAAGACCGTTTGTGTATAAACAATAAGTTGAATAAATAATTCATGCATCGGCTCAACACCTTTCTAAATCTGCTCTAACAGTTTCTAAACAGAGCTAGAAGTTCATGGCAATAATAAATATACTAAACTCTTTTTTACTAATTAGATCAGATTTTCGAACTCAGATCTGTATAAATTATATCTGACCTTTCTAATAAATTATATTGCATTAATGTCGTGTTGCAATTGCAAATATCCTCCAGTCATGCCGACAAGCGTTTCTTATTCAATCTACCAATTGCAGTTTTCTAAATCAAAAATTAAAACTACACATGCACTAACTACACCCTTTGTTCGAGCAATTGCTCAAGTTCTTGGAGAATAATTTCAGACTTCATTTACGCTGGAACTTCAGTTAAGATAATCGAAATAGAAAATTGGCATGGCACAAATCTCTTAAGTATAGGCCTACAATTTATGACTTGACTTTTTTAAATAGCAAACTGTACAAAAGAATTATTGATCCCAACGATATTGGCGATGACTCAATCTTTGGTTGCAGTCTTTGAATTTTTCAAAGGCAATGTGTAGTATTCCTTATATTCAGAACGACGAGAAATTGAACTCGGACTTCTTTCAATTTGAGAAGGTTGGGGACTGTTACACTGGTCCGGTTCGGCTAAATTGTCACAGCTCCCATTCCCATTCTTTTTAATCTCTGGCGATACATCGTTAGTTTCTTCACTAATCTTCAACGCGTTCTTCTCAAATTGTTCCTCGTAGGACGGCGAGGAAGGTAAGCTGCTATTTATTTCATTTCTATTCATATACGGAGTTTCGTCCATTTGGTTAGACTGGCTGCTCAGGGCTGATGAGCGGTTTGGCTTTGGCGGAACGGGTGGAGGGGTTTTATTGCAATCGTTTGCGTAAGCCTTGTTAGGTGTGGAAGGCGTGGACGATCTGGGAGGCGTGTCCGAATTAAAACTGCTCAGTTGCGATAACTGAAGCTGAAAAGTGCAAATTTTAGAAATTAGAGGTAATGTGAATATAAGGATAGTTCGTCTTGCAATAGAAAATTTAGAAATTATACCTTCTTGGGTTGGCGTTTTGGTAGAGTTGGCGGTGGTTCAGCCTCATCAAATTCTGAACTCTGGGATTTCTTTTCGGTTGAATTTGATTTTGGAGGTAATGGTGGACCAGAGTTTATAGGAGGGGGCATATCTCCATTATTGTTTAAACTGGAGTTGGAAACGTTCCCATTAACTGCTCCATTTTGAGATGCCGGACTTCCGTCGACCGTGTGGAAACTCTCCGACAGCGATTGGTGATGAGGTTGACTATCGGTTTCATCAAATGATTTTTGGTCTGAAAGTTCCCGAATTCTGCTGGGTGGCATTAAAATATATTCAGTAGATTTGTGGATTGGCGACGTCGATAAGAAATGATGAACTTTGCTATTAGTGTAGCGTTTGCTGATCCGATTTGGAATGGGAGGTGGGTTCATTATGTTGTTGCCGTTCCCGGAATTGTTTTCATCAGTAGGATTAGTCGAGATAGATTGCAGTGAAGAAGGTGGAGTAGAAAATGTTAATTTTGATTCTCCTGGTTTGCTGTAAACATCTTCGTCATCTGAGTTATCAAACATATCTTTCACGAGGTGACCGTAGCCACTGGAATTGGAAGACCGGTTGCTCGTGGACGATTCGGCTAATTTCTTGACACCAACGGGAACCGGTGGCAGAGGTGTGCTGAAAAGAAGATTTGACATTATGAAATGTTTGATGGCGGTGACGCTCACCCCTAAACCTAACATGTTTCAATTCTTTCAACTTACTTAATAATACTGCTAAGGGATATATTCTTCCGAAATGAATCTCGTTGGCTCTCAGATCGGCGAATATTTGTTGTGGATTTAGTTATTGATGTCGGTGAATAATTATTAAAATCAGCTTGAACAGTTGCCTTCATTGTAGCAAAACATTCCAACAGTCGCTTATGCAGAGGTTGCACACCAGGAGGAGCAAACATCCCGTGAACAGATAAGCCACCTTCCAAAATTGTTACCTAAAGGAATACAAAATTGTATGTAGCAGAAACAATATAATATTAAAGGTAAATAAAGTTAAACGAAGAAAGGGCTCGTACTTGTCGTAAGCCATCTTTGGTAAAAATCAACTCTTATCTCGCAATATTCGTACCTGCTCAAGAATGAGGGTTCTCAATTTAGCAACATGCAGTGTTGCATCGGGATTGCTCTGCAGAAATTCTGGCGTAAAAAATGCATCCCGGTACTTCGGAATTCCACCCATAACAGCGGCGTCCAAAATTCCCTGTGATCAAAAGAACGTAAGTGATATGGGACGCACAGTATTCGAATTTTTGGATTTGGCATTAATATTGGCGTACCGAAAGTCTCATGCTCAGTGGATTGACATTTCTCTGTGGCTCTGTGCGATACTGCCCAATCAACGAGCTCAATTGTCTATTAACATCTTCCATTTTCTCGCAAGCAAACCGTACCGGAGTTAACTCTTCAATTTTCTTGTGAATAACTTCAAACCATCTTAAAATACCTGGCAGCGGTGCGGAGGTCGTCATAGTTGATCTCTCAATCCACATATTCTGTTTAGAGTGGCGAAATAAATTCGATTAGAAAGCTCGTTTTTTTTATAAATGATGTCGTGGATCAACAAATTCTTCTGACTTACTTTGAACTCATTGTCAGGATCTTCATGGACGAATTTGTGCAAGCGTCGATCGAATTGAAAAGTGACCACATTATTGACTACGTAGTAGGACTGAACTTTTTCTGGAATATGCGGCCCTAACGCTGGGTTCTTTGGGTCTGGCATAGGTTTGACGCAGCAGATTTGAATATCTGCAATAATTTGAAAAACAATAGCAATATTAGCCGTTGTACGGAAATTGTATCAAAAAATTGTCTTAACTCACATTGCCCATCAGAATTTATAACTGAATCATCTGGAGGAATATTGTTGAGAACTTGGGCTGATGGCCACTCTGTAAGAACCTGTATTCAAATATGTAATTCACGCAATTAATCTCTTGCGTATTGAGATTTAAACCATGAACTCGTGTAGACTTACCCTCTGCATAAAAGTTCCTAGCCTTTCGTACTCCAATCCTCGGTAAATGAACTCTTTATTCTAAAAAAAGGATAATAAGTTTAGTACGATCTTGTTTTCTCCAATGTTTAAATAATGAAAAAATCTAAGCCACAAAACACAAGCCAACCACTTACTCGAACAAAAAGTGGAAATCCTCTCCCAAAGAATCCAACCCGAAAATATTCTGGATCAGGTCTCAATTGGGTCATTATGTTTTCAAAAAATTTTGCTTGCGTGATTAAAAGCTGACTTAATTTCTCGTAATCATAACTTTTTGACTCGTATAACTGACATAGTTCCTTGCAAAGCGGAATTCCCTTTTCCCACACTTTCCCTTGATTGAAGTATTGAATGACTTTATGATAAATCATTTCTTTCCGTTCCATTTCTGTTTGAGCTGGGTACGAGCCTTCAGATGCAAGGTTTTCATTTGACCATTCTAACATTTCAGTGTGTAGGAGTAGTGCGAACCCGGCCTCCGTAAAATTCTCGGCTGAAATTTGAAGGTCATGAAGTTTGTAAATGTAGCGTAGATGCATTTCACGACGATTGATCTCTGTTTTGTAAAATTCAAGAAGATTCACGGTGCAGGACATCCGTTTGTCCCGATTGTCGTCTCCCTGAAGAACGTTCCTATAGTCAAGAAGTCGTTCAAGAAGTCGAGTCACCGCATTTATAAATGACACTCCAGAATTCTGCCACGGTTGACTGCATACTTTCAGCCTCTCGATTAGTCTAAGGTGGTCAAGAATCATACAAAATTAAAATTGTTATTATTGCACTATTGTGTGGAATTTTCACAAAGATTAGACAAAGGTCCTTGACTTACACAGTATTGAAGAGTTGTCTGTATTCGTCGTCACCTTTGTTTTCGGAAATGAGCAAATCCAGTTTATCGATTAGTTCGCATTCCACCTAATCCAATCCAAAATACAAATTAGTAAATTCAGAGAAGAATTAATGTCGACCAATGTCGAATGAACAATGCGAATACAAAATACCTGCTTGAAGTTGCCTCGATGAGTTTGTTCAACTTCAAGCATGTCGTAGAAAATATTAAGCGTAGCCTTCCGTAATTCGACTTCGGGGATAAGCGTTACTTCAAGGAAAGGCCCAATCAATGATGGAATAAAACTAATCTTATTCTCCCCTACGAAAATTGTGATATTTATCTTTCTTGAAGGGATGAACTTAATTGAAACGTAAATCAATATTTCGTGTGCTGTTCACTTACCTAAGTTGGACCACATTGTCAAAATTTGAAAGCCCATTTGAACTCTGTGAAATGAAAAATATGGAATTCAATTGAAATGAACTGTACAAAACTTGTACAGACACAAACATGTGCTTGTGTCTGTGTTCGACTGTCCGCAATCTTCCTATTTACATCACCTCATATCACCATAACGTTGAAGAATTGCTTCCTTCTTGGCTTCACGAAATGTCTCCAGTTGAAGCGTGGGTTGCGTGAGGAATGTGACTGCGAGTGTGAAATACTGATTCCACAGCTAGCCAGAAAATACAAGGTTCAACATATGATTGAAGGTCAAATAGGCAGTACATCCAGTGACCCCTTGCCCCTTGTCAAAGAATTAGGTTAATCAACTTACCGGATTGTCAAACCAACATTTGTTCAAAAAATACAAAGAGAGCGGTTGAGAGAGTTCATTCATTGATTTGATCATGATTGAGTCTGTGAGCAACTTCATGCTAATCCAGTCTTTTGGAAAAACATCTTGTTTTATCAAATCCCGAAACACGAGCAGAACTCGCTGAATAACGTCATGAAGTGGCTTTCTTTCGCAAAACTCATCCCATAGTCGATTATAGTGAAACTGGTCCATGAGCTGAAGTAGTCCAATCAAGCAAGAAACTAGATTTCCCTGCATTCAAATAAATTTATTACACCAGTTCCACAACTCCTTTCTTGAACTTCGACTTCCTGATTACTTACAACAACTGAAGATGTTCTTTCCAAGACTAGAATTGATTGAACCAGTTTCTCCAGCGTTGTCGTCGACAATGTCTCAATGTCATCATGTATGCGATTGTCCATCTATTTGGAAATATAGTCAATTAGATATTTATAAGTCTGAACTAAAATTCAGAGACGAAAATTTAGAAGAATCCAAACCTGTTTGGAGTGTGCATACAGAAAGGTCAAAATATCACCCAGGACATCTGTGCAAAGCTTTAATTCTTCTCTACAGGCCAAATGATGGCGAAGATGCTTGCAAACTTCTGGGAGAATAATTCCTCTTGATTCTAAAAATATTTTTATAAGTATTTCAATTTTAAAATTGATGCAAATTAATTTCAACATAACTTTTTACAATCAATATCAGACCTTTGTCAGCAAAAAGTGGACTCTTGACTAGATGATGAAGGGCAATAAGCTTGGAAGGTGATAGTTTGGACTGTGATTCTTTAAGCTTGATTGAAGCGAAACATCCAACTACCAGCCGAGTTACTTCTATCGGCGGAAGAATTCTTAACAGTTCGGTGTACATTTTCTTAAAGTTTTTCATAAGAGATGCCTACAAAATCACAGGTGTTAGCGTAAACTCTCCATAAACACTCTCACAAATTCAAATGCTTATTTCTTACTTGTATTAGAATGATATCCTGAGCATCGGCTGCACAGTTGTCACAATCGCTAAACATTTTGTTGAGCGAAATGAATAGGTCAAACACGTCTTTTGAAAAACTATCATTGATTTCACCGCCAGTTGCTCTTGTGAACAGTATGTGTGATTGAATGATAAATTTGAAAATGAATTCTAGAGTTTCAAAGCATTTTTGAATTTGTATAAAGAATTCCTTTTCAGCGTGATGAATGACTTCAGCGTAGTGTCGAACAGTGCACAATAGACCTCTGCAATTCAGTGACAAAGAATATTTGGTTAGTAATCGAAATGATCTACCACGGGTCTACGGGATCCGCCGAAATGATAAACTTACTTGTAAACGAGAGCAGCTGCAAAATGGTCCGTAATATAAGCCTCAATGACTGGCTTGAAATGTTCAAATTTTACATCTTCCAAGATTGAAAATATGTTAATGAGAACAATGAACCTGTGACAATTAAAAATATGAGTAACATAATACGTGATAAGTAGTAGTGTATTGAAATTTTAAGTAAACATAATGTTGGGATTCTGTAGAGGTCCCAAATCTACTTAAAATAAATTTGATAAAACTTACACGTCGCCAGAGAACTCGTTAGATTCCCCTTCCTCGCTCAAAAACATTGAAAAAAGTACATCCAGGACGTCCTGAAGAAATTTGACTATTTCCTCCCCACTTAATTGAGCAATACTTTTCAGAGTCTTATTCATTTTCTCAGGATGAGATTTCCATTTTAACAGTGAGACCAAGTCCACTGAAATATGGTTCATCCGGTAAGTTAGCACGCATTTCAAAAGAATTACTACAACTAGCCTTTCTTAGCTCACGAAATATTTAACGTTGAATGAATGAGGAGTGATGATGAGGATTGCTTACTGTTTTGTGTCAATTTTGTTGAAACCAAGAACGTGGAAGCGCCCATATTTTCCTTCAAGCTGCGTTGAAAAATTTGATTACCGGAAACGACGACACCGCCAACGGAACTATTGGCTGAGGACGGCAGTTTCAAATAATTGAGCGGATCTTTGAGCTTTGCTTTGTCATCACACTTGTAAACGTGAAAATCATGGAGTCCATCCTTCAAAGTGGTGCCTTCTTCGTCCATCAATTTCGCAAAAGAAAATCCGTAAAGCTTCTTTTCATTCTTTTCTTTTGCTGAAATTCCAATCAATTAGATTTTATTCCGTTGCAAAAAACAAAGCTAAAAATACACTCACTTGAGCAATGCCTGTACTCCAAACGTAAATGGCACATGGGAAATGCTTCAATTGGAACTGTTAGCCTTATCGTTTCCCCCCATTTAGGAGTATTGGTGTGATACAAAATGGCAGAATGGTAGAGATCCGCACCACCCCCTAAATTTGACACGGCGCCGTAAACAGCCCCTGGGAGAATGTTTCCTTCTGAATCCAAAACTAAGACAGTGACTTCAATGTTCTTCCCACTTTTCTCAAATTCGCCATGATCCAATGTAATGTACATGTCATTTCTGACATCCCCAGGCATAATAACATCTGGAAACCCGAGTTTTCTTGTTCCAACTGCGTTCTTGAAAAGAATTGGATTTTCTGCCCGAACCGATGACATGTCTCCGGTGAACATTTTAAGGGCCACCATCGCTTGCACTGGCTGTCCTGAAGTTGAGAGCAGTGACACTTTTCCCATTTGCTTCTTGACCAGGAAATCATGGAGTTGAGAGAAGTCTTTCTCGTCACAAGTGTATATCTTGAAGGAAAACTCTTTTTCAGGTTCTAATTCGTGAAGAGTTGAAGTTTCCGCTAATTTCACAGTCGATTCGTTTCCGTCGTCATCCACACTGTCCATTGGAATTAGGGTTTGACTTACAACTTCACCGATATTTAGAATTCCCCCAGCAAATGATCGTTTGTAAAGCTGTTGGAGAGTTTTGAAAAATGTTACTTTTTCCAATTTTTACAGAAAATTACTCAAATTAAAAAATACGACACTAACCTGAGAGGATTTCTTGGTCGACTCTGAATGAAACATTTTCCCAATTCGAATCACATGTGCGACTAAAAACAAGTCCTTTGTTAAGTCTGCAAATCCCAGGTCTTCAAAAATTGTCATGCTCTGGTTCTGGTACTTGTCAACAAAACTAACCATTCCTTCACGGTTGAACTTGACCATAAATCGTTCCCTATAATTTGAAGTTCGCATTATTGATTTGACTTCGGAAAGCAAAATTGTATTTTGGCACAACCACGACTTACGTAATGTATTGTGAGTGCTGGGCATCGTATAGGGAGAAGTAAATTTCACAATCATCACTCACTGTGATTGGAAAATCTCTTACACTCAAATACAGATGATGACCAATGGCTTTATGATTTGGAAACACAGAGCGTCGTTTCTTGCGGACGGTACCACGGGCGGCTTCGGCATTTTCAACAGATTTAATGTGCTGCAATAAAGGCAAATTATACTTCTGGGAATTTTGACTAAATTATATCATACAGCGAAATTCGACTCACAATATTATAGAGCTGAACCGCTCCGAAATTTTCAGGATTGACAATTTCATAGCCAATCCTAGGAACCAAATCAAGTCCTAACCGTCGATTCCCCCAATCAATCTTTGAAGTAAGACGCAATTTGATTTCTCGAAGTTGATCTTGCGTAAGAGTCCCAGTAATTAGTTGTCTTCTACCTTCTACTAATTCTCTTATACCGCGTCCCATAACGTCCCTATAAGTGAAGAACGTGCTTGAGATTTGAACAATTTCGAGGACAAGTGTTTAAATTATGACTAATTACCATTGGTAAGCTCCGCCTTCGACGTAAAGTCTTTTCCATATTTCCCCCCATTCTCGAACCACAAGAACAATTTCTTTTACAACGTTGTCGTCAAGCTTTTCCGAAGTTTGATCAGTTGTCGTTGGAAGAGATTGGACAGAGGCTGAAGATGCAGGGTATTGCAGTAATTGTTGCCGGCTCGATTTCAGTCTCACATATCCGGCAGGGAAAATGCCGATTTTGTTTCGGCGGATTGTGGTGAATCCTCGATACCATTCTAAAAATTGACGAATGTAAACAATTAGCTCACTCCATATAAAGTTGCTACACGTTAAATGACAACTTCTGGCCGACTAATTTTACCTCCACTTTGTTCAATGATCACGACACTGTCACCAAGATCCAAATCGAGTCCATAGTTTGGAATAATCTCAGATCCGCGGAAAGAGAAGATTGCTGCGGAAAAGTACAAAAGTGTCACCCATGAAATTAATCAGTCAGATTCGAGGGCTACAAAATTGATTCTAAAATATTTTAAAAAAAAAGTTTACCCAAACAAGTAGGTTTATCATGCAATTGTTGCCAACTTTGGGTCGGTGGGTGCGGTTGTGAGAGATTACACTCATCTCCCATGACTTCTTCAGCACTTGGACACATTTTAAATCATCAGTCGTCGTTCCAAACCCAAATTACATTTTGAAGATGAATTTTTCTCAGCATTTTTCTCAACAACAGGCACTCAAAGGCCAGGAAGTCAGTTTCAGTTAGTCGAATTCCAATTAGTAGCCAAGCAGAATCACTTCATTCTTTTTCTCACTAAATTTATTCTTTTTATGCAAATCTCAATGTCAATGTCAGTCAGAGAACACTCACATCACTCTCACTCACTCAACAGGCAGTTTGGTAGGCAGTGTCAATATTTAGCAGCAGATTACGTCACCTCTCCGTTCCACTTCATAAATAATAAAATATCGATATCTCATGCCAATTCCAATTCCGGTCGGTGCCCATTTCTCTGAGTCAGGAAAGAATTCAGAGTTCAGTGTATTGTTTAAATACAAAATCCAATCGGCAAAACAATTGCTACTTGCTCTGCGTTCTTGGCTCTTTTGCGTGTTAATTTTCTAAAATTCCACTTGTGCTGTTCTGCTTGTGTTCAAATTCCATTGAACCCACACATGCCACATGCACAGCACAATAAATAAATTTATAAAAAAATGAACTCAATTCTTCTCTAGCTCTGGACAGAATTAAATTGGAATTGAATAGAATTGAATGAATTAAACTCTCGCGTCCAACTCCAAGTAGTCAAAGTTGAATCTTTGCAATGCACTGCATTGCATTGGAAACCCAGCAAAAGCGCTACTATAAAAATTGGTGAGTGTGAAAAAAAGGGTGACTCGTATTTGGTACCATTGAGTTGAGTTTGAGAGTCTTGCACTTGCGATGCGACTTGCATGAATGGAAATTTAGCCAGGACAAAATGCAGCACTTTGCACTACACATGC
>JAQGCM010001779.1:0-13558 GCA_034699705.1 Hymenaphorura dentifera | reverse complement strand
ATCTGAGTCGAGATTTGTGCGTCGACTCAGATCTGAGTCGAGATTTTGGAGTTGAGAATATGGTGACTGAGCCTGAGTCTAGTCTAGGCAAAGTCTGAGTCGAGGTTGCGAGGTCAACGACCTGAGTCAGACTTCAGAATATGAATCGAGACTTGAGTCAGACTCAAGTTTTGAGTCGGAGATTAGAATACCAGCCAGACAGACATTTCTACCCGTAGTATTCCCAAACAGAAATGGAAAACCGCAACAGTGTAGTTTTCAGCTCAAGGAAAACGAAAATTTATTTTTTGTTTCCTTCCTTTATTCCACGCCCACATCCGTAGATTTCGTAAAACAAAAATAGCGGAGTAGAAGTAGTACACAGTATTTAGTTGACAATAATTTGCAATTCTTGCAAGATTGTGTAACGAGCAGGTCGTCGGTATGGGTATTTTTCACCATAAATTGGCCCTTGTTTTATTATTAGTCGCAATATTTCAAAGCAATGATGCAAGATTCGAAGCGGGGGAAACCGTCCACCGCCCAAAGATCTATTTGACAAGTACATTTCCACCAAATTTAAATACCTCTGCACTTTGGATATCTGAAAAAATTATTTCATTTGGAATTGGACCAACTAGGGAATTTGATTTGATCACGCTCACCTGCAACGCAACTATACCAATTGACTGGGACTTTGAAGGCAAATTTGTAAGGGTGGACATTGCATTGAGCAATGATGCAATTTATCAAATTACGCAAAAATTTTCCTTTCCATATTTTTAAAGCACGCAATAAATGGTGCGAATAATTTAGGGTAACAGCGTTAGCACCATGACAAGAAAGAGAAAGGTGGATCCCAAAGAGCCCAACGATACGAATGCCTACTTGTTTGAGGTGGAGGTAGTCATCAATGACCAAAGCGATTATGGCTCCAGTGGTCTTTACATTTGCTACTCTTTAGAAACACCCTCCGTCCATGACTCCTTAACGGTACTCACGGGTAATTTCAGTCGTCCGGGAAAATTACAAATGCGCTTTTGTTAGATAACCTGAACCATTCAAATTGTGAAGTCCAAAATCGGGGTCTAATTTAAAATTGTTTGAGCAGAACCATCAAGAAAATCAGGGGACAAGTACGAACTCAAATCCATTCGTCCAAGGTTGGACGACAAAATGATTCTTTTGCCTTGCGTCGCAGACGCAACTCCAGTTTTTCCTTCGTTGATCAAAATAATTGTAAGTCAAATGACCACTCCATTCCACGGAGAAAAAAAATAAGGATCAAATTTTGCCAAATTCTCTACAGACTTTGAACGGAGTTATGAAGCAGACAAACATTACAAAAGACGCTGCTAGTTACAAATTGACTGAAGGATTTTATTTGAACGTTGAAGATGATGACACAATTGGAGAAGGGGACTACGTATGCATTCTCCAGTACTCATTCTTGTCACCCTACCGGATTCGAATTAAAGTGGAATCACCTCAAAGTATAAAAAATGTCGATAAAACGCTAATCTTAAACTTTGATGACTGACTGATCTCACTGACTGACCTGATAATTTTGATTTCCAATGATTCCTCAGCTGGAATATACGCTCCACTAGCACCAGAGGTATTTTCTACCTGTATTGACCACAGATGACGCTGCCTTCGCTTCGCTTAGTCCTCTTTGACGGAAAGTCATAGATTTTTTTGCTCTATGCCATTGACAATTCTACCTACTGAAAAAATTTCAATGATATGAATTGTTTAGCATCGCAGCCCTGTCATGGTCTGGTGTGCATCCAACCGCCCCGTTGAGATGTGGATTGGAGAATCAGGGTTTGCTTGGCCTAACGCCACGTACTACAAGAATGAGTCCAGCCCTTACTCTTTCAATGCTGTCGGAAAACTCGATGGATTTGGTGAAGTCTTGAATTGTGTCAACACTGCAAGGGCAACAACAATTGCTTCTTGGACTTTAGTTTTTCGTACGGCGCTCTGTGCTGCGCACACCCTCAGCAATAATTAATATATTCATTAACATTCTTTGTCCTTTTTGTTTAGCTGAAAATGTAGGAGATGCAATTATTTCGACAAAACTGGGAGATTTTAGCGAAGGTGAGATCGAATGCCACAACCCAAGTTCGACTCCAACGCAAGTCGAGAAATACGAGTGTGACACTCCGGCCATTTGCAATTTTCAAAAAAAGGGATTTAACGTGGTGAGTAAATACTTGATTGCTCTGTCTCACCTGTCTAATCGAATGCTCAGATGAACATTTGATTCATGACTCATTAAGGACGAGAATTGCGAGAAAAAGGCGAGAGAAGATTTGTCGTATTTGGACACTCGACTCGTCACTCCGCGCCCCATTGTCGCCCGATGTCCAACCCCACATCTTGGCAAAAATACCTTAACCCTCCTTCTAGATTTGGACAGAAACTTTTGTAACAAATATTCTTCGAAACCGCCCGAATTTTTTGGTCAACTCACGACTAACTGATGTTCTATTTTTCCCGCCTTAGTTGAGCTCACGGATGCTTTAAGCATTTCAAGGAGCAGACTGGTTCGGTTAAGACCGGCTCAAGGTCAGGCTTTCATTGGAGAGCTAGTCAACTTTACTTGTGTGGCCGTAAGATATTTATTCGCAGATGTCGAGTGGGTCCAACATTTCAAAAATGGGTCAACTCTAATGCTTGCTTCTACGACTACACGAACAGGCTGGTTCACAATTATCTTAATACCTAAAAAAATGCCCGCAATTTGTTAATTAGTTCGGATTCGGATTTGTGCAGTAGGACTGGATGGGGATGAAGATGAATCGTCGTGGAGAGACGAGATCAAAATTCGGGGGATTACACAACAGAGATTTACTCTCATTCGGATGGACGACCCGAACTTGATCAAAGTGTCTTGCTACGCCCCCTTTTGGCATTCTTTCGAATGGGCCATAGCTTCACACTTTATTAACGTCACTGGTCGGTCACCCCACCCCGAAGCATTTCTAACACAAAATCTAAAATCACATATAAAAATCCTTAAATAATTTCAAAACAATTTTTCTTCTTTAGAAAGAAAACCTCCAGAAATCGTTGGTTCCAATTGGATAGAGTCGATATCATTAGCCCAAGCCGGAGAAGAAACTCGACTCGTTTGTGAAATCACAAGTCACCCAAAACCAAACGTGACTTGGAGCAGCAGCACAAGTCCAAATGTTAGGAAAATATGCAATTTTATATCATCTATCTGTCTAATTTTTGATAAATAATTTGCATATTTCTGGACCAGTTTGTCGCAAAAATCGAGACGAATCAAGTGTCAGAGGCTAAACTAATTTCGGTACTCACACTTCCTGCGAACATAACTCTAGACGAAGAAACAACCCACACTTGCTCCGCCACAAATCTTTTTGGTTCAACTAGCAAAACTTTCAAAACTTCTACTCCAAGTTCGAACGAATCAGAAGATAATCAATTAGCAAATTTCCCTTGTTGTGTGATTTACTAATTGACGAATTATTTTCAGAGTCGATCCATCCCACAATAATTGTTGCAATTGTGATTGCATTCCTGGCCCTAATTATTGGCACTCTGTTCCTACTCCGAAGACAGCGTAAAAAATTGAAAGCCTTGCAAAATCTATTAACAGAGCAAGATGTCAAGGAATTTTTGGAAGGGTCGTCAGAGTTGTCGAAGCTGGATGAGACAAATCATCAAGCCAAGCCGTTCCCTGAGGAATACAGAATCCAAAGAGATTCAA
Organism: Hymenaphorura dentifera; assembly: GCA_034699705.1. NCBI lineage: Eukaryota > Metazoa > Arthropoda > Collembola > Poduromorpha > Onychiuridae > Hymenaphorura > Hymenaphorura dentifera. The sequence goes on along the minus strand of JAQGCM010001779.1, from coordinate 9,831 downwards.
TTGAATTGGGCAATTATTACATAATTATTTAGGCATTAATGAAATTGCGTGCAAATCTTGTAATTATTTTCGACACCATAGATGAAACCAATGTGCTGGGCTTTGGAGCTTACGGCATAGTTTGGAAAGCAAATATGAAAGGTTGCGTTGGTGACCTTGATGGAAATTACGAAAATGTCGAAGAAAAGAATGCAGTTGCTGTAAAAACTGTTAAGCAAAATGCTGAAGTACAGTACGTCAAAAGTTTACTGGCTGAAATCAAAACAATGGCTCACGTCGGAACTCATCCAAACGTTGTCAACTTCCTAGGAGCTTGTGTTCAGAACATTTGGCAGAGTAAATTATTCAAGTCCTAGCAGAGCGAATTTTGAATTAATTCTTAAATTTAATTTTAGACCAAGTTTTTCTCGTCCTGGAATTTTGTCCAAACGGATCTTTGGAAAGTTACTTGAAGAAAGGGAGAGAACGTTTTCAAAGTTCAGACCCATCTGAAATGTAATCTGATTAATTTGATCTTAATTGTTGTATTCAGATGAATGTTCCTATTGCTAAATTGCTGAATGGTGTGCTTAGGGAATACAGCAACATTAATCAAGGACAACTCACGACGCGCCATCTGGTGCAATGGGCAGAGCAGATCACCCAAGCCATGATCTATTTGGCTCAAAAACAAGTACAGATTTGAAACAATTTACGAGCATGCGTGATGAGTTTGAAAATTTGAGTCGTCTTTACAGGTTATTCACGGTGATTTGGCGACCAGGAACGTTTTGCTCTCTGAAAATCTAGTAGCAAAAATTGCGGACTTTGGACTTGCAAAACAATTGTATAACTACGCCCAGTTCATAAGGAAAGGAAAGGTTAGGCTTGGACACTAAGGATAATTGCATAACTACCATGTTTAAAAAATTTTGGGGATTGACAACGTGACGTGTTTTAATTTGAAGGAATTGCTCCCTTGGCGTTGGATGGCTGTAGAGTCCTTGAGAGACATGGAATTTTCAGTGCGATCTGATGTGTGGTCCTTTGGTGTAACGTTCTGGGAAATATTTAGCCTCGCAGAAGTACCTTACGGTGGCCTTGGCTACACTTTGGAGTTTGTCAATATGCTCAAACTTGGATTTCGACTCCCAAAACCGCCCCATGCCTCAGCTCAAATGTAAAACGATCTATTCATAGAAATTACTAAGGAGAATTCACTATTTTGCTAGGTGATTGATCTGTCAATCACCTAGCATTACGTGAATTCTCATTGGAAATTACAAATGGTTAACCGTTATAGTTGCTTAGTTGCTTTCTGCTATTCCAGATATCAAATAATGTTAGAGTGTTGGGAACCAAACTCAAGCGCAAGGCCAACAATGGAAATGATAGAAAGAATGCTTCAACTCATTGGAAAGTCTTCAAACGTTATATCCTAATTTTTTTTAGTACATCGCCCTCTCGCGTCGCAGAATTTTTTTTTGCAATAATTTCAACAGTTCCAAAAGCTTTCAAGAACTCGAGGAGGTCAAATGTTTAGAAATATTTGAGTGATTTCTGATTTGATATTCTGTCCGGACATCTTTCAACGTCACGAGCGTCGGTATGAATAAAACCAAGCAAATGCTTGAAGCAAAATCTGCTATTTAGCAAAAGCAACGACCTTATGCTAAATAGCAAATACCATATTTGGTATGAATTGAATTTAGGATTTGCTTTTTTCTGTAGCTTGGCAATTTTAAGCAAATGCTACAATTTTTTGGCGGATGGCATGTAGAATTTCAGATTCAAAATCGGCAAAGGGTCAAAAAAATAAAAGTATTTATGCAACTGTCCATTTTGGATATGAAGTTTTCAATTTTCAAAATCAACAGAGGCAACAGATTTAGCTCCAACAAAGGACAAAGCTGAACAGCTTAAAAAGACCGACGCATATTTTGCGAATAGTTTATTTGTAAGAAATGGCAACATAAAGAAGTTCGTCGTTTTGCATCTGGCGAAGTTCAATTTTTTTACTTATGCATTTCTTTTTGAATTGAACCAATACAAAAGTTGCAGGATTTTGCAAATTTAACCAGCTGAATAGCTGAAATTAGTACTTAATCAATCCAGATTATCCGAAAGACTTTGCATTAATCCTTACTCTTCCGTTGTGTTTCTTCAGTTCCAGTTCTAACTGTGTTCCTAATTCAGTTCCACCTCTTGTTCCGGAACCGGAACTGGTCTCAATTTTTTTATAACTGGAACTAACAACATCTGAACACAAAAATAGCACCGGAACCGGAAGTGGAACTGCAATATGGTACCCAGATCACTGGGTTCCAGTTCCCATTAGGTGCATGGAAATTGAAATTGAAACTTTCTAAGAATTCTTGGAACTGGAACTGAAATTGGAACTGGTCGAATTGCCAAGAACTGAACTGATTCAGACTTTTTACAGCTGAAACTGTGAACAACACCACACTGTACACTTTTGTCGCTATAGAGTTCTGGCATATTCAGTTTGAAACAACTTGAGATATTCCAAAGGATTGAACTGAAAACAAAACAAAATATGTAAAATTTCCAAAAACTCGCAGATGGATTTATCACGGCGGCGGCTGGAGCAACGTTATTTGTTATGTATTTGTTAGCGTAGTCACGGTGAATTCAATATGTAGAAGTTTTAGCATTAGAGAAACCAAAAGTATCCGTAAAGGGAAAATTGTTTATTTTAAGCTTGGAAAAAAACAATTCTGGTTGTCACCTTAAAATCAACAATTTTCCCTTTACAGATACTTTTGGTTTCCTCTAATGCTAAAACTTCTATTGAACCCACCGTGACTACGCTAACAAATATATAACAAATAACGTTGCTCCAGCCATCGTGGGATTTATTACATATTTTCGTATATTGCAAACTTACGTCGATTCCATTGCCTTTCTCCTTTGTAAATTTAGATGAAAATGTTCGCTGAAGCTTAGCTCCAATAAAGGCCTTCCCATCTCTGGTACAACCTCCGCCAATTGGAGCAATTTCAGCAAATGAACTAGAAAGCATAACTTTAAAACCCCAAATCCTTTGGAAGATTAGGCTTTTTAGTTTTAGCTGGGCGTTGCAAAGATGATTCAAAGAAATCAGAGTAGATCTTGTTGGAATTTTGCAACTAAACTCAAGTCTTCTCAAATTAGCTAAAAGGAAATAAATGCAGGTTAGAATTGCAAACTTATTTCTTGTTTTTGAAGACAGACCACAGACCTGGGCTAAAGTCACAAATCTCTGCAATGATGATGCTGAGCAAAAAGTCCGAGTTTGGTTGCAGAAAACTGAACAATGGCCTTGGATTTCTGTCGATACTTAGTCGAGTTAAATTCGGCGCCAAACGCAGGATATGACTGACTATCGTTTTCTGACTCTGGCCCATCCTCTTATGTTCCCGTTTACATCCGCACAGCACTAAATAGCGCAACTGGAAGCGAACATTCTTCAATTTTTCCATTCGAAAAAGCGTAAAAGACTCGGAATTAAATTCTTGAGTTTCTTGGGCGTGAAGAAAAACATGACACTCGAGATTCATCATGTTCAAATATTCCAAATTTTTCAAATGAGTTAAAACCAATTTCAAAAATCTAGCCGGGTAGTTCATTTCACCAAGACAGATTGTAAATTCTGAAATTTGAGCTCCACTAAAGCTGACACTGCTCAAGATTAACTTAGCCATTTGGCTTGTAACGATGGAGTCGCGGCAATCCACGTACACTCGTTTGTAATTTTCGTTATTCTGCTGATAGGACGGGATCTTTGATTGATTGGCTGATTTTAATTTTATGAGCACGTATCGCCGTTGCAATTGTTGGCGCAAAGCTTCTGCATTCCATTGTTTGCACACCAGGCGGCAGTTTGCCAGATCGGACAATTCCAAAAACTCGAAAACATTTGCAACAATCTGGAAATCACATCTTCGTTTTAAAACTACTGCAGTACAAACAGACAAATTTTTAAAATAAATGGATTCCAAAATTTAACTAACCTCAGGCGGTAATTGTTGTAAATTTTGGACAGAATTATTCCGTTTTGGCGATTTTGAACTTGAGGGTTTCTCGAGGGGAGCCATTGCACCACTTTTGCACCGACTGCCAACGCTGCGGCTGCAGGAATAGGACTCAAGATTTGTGATCTTTTGTGAGATGAACTTAAGACGAAATTGAATGAGGAAACCCTTGCTCTTTGAAGTCCCTGTCCTTTGCCTGAGTTTATTTATGAGGTGGTCGTGAATCACTGTTGTGTTTTGGCATCCAAAATCCCCCAAAACATCAAAAGGGATTTGTGTATTTAGGTCGAGGTCAAAGGGAAATCTACTCCCGCAGTGAGTCATTCTCTCCAAATATCTACTCGCTTAATCACAGATCTATCCCGTATACCGTCACTCAGTCCGTTCATACTCGGACCGTATACTTTTAACATTTTTATGACGGAATTTCAATTGAATTTTATCTGTAATTAAGCAAAGGGTTTTCAAAATTCGTTACCTAAGTTTTAAAAATTTGGAACTGAAAAATGACGGACGGACGGAAGACGTTGATCAAAACCAATAATAGCCGCTTTAGAAATGAAATTGCTCTTTTGAAGTGTTAGTCTTGCATCAACTTTTTTAAAATTTTATTAAAAATTGGGTGAAAATTTGATAAGTTAATGCTAGTTAAAAATAAAAATGAATGATTGAGCATACCCAGGCGCCTTTGACTATTTATTCGTGAGGATTACATAGACAATTACTTTCACGATTAATTACGCACTAATAGCACTTCAATATTAGCCATAAAAGCACATGATTTTGCACCAGAATTTGACTTTTCTCCGTCTCATAAATCAAGCGTAGTTTCCGTTTGAGTCTCGCGAAATCTTTTGTGCAAACTTGGGTAGAATTTGTAGGCGATGCGGCCGAGAGGGTGGCGTTGTCTTGACAACTGACTGATTGTCATCGGCATGAGTTCGGTTTTTATCGGATCTTCAAAAGACGTCACTTTTCTAAAAACCACAAAAACAAACATGTTACTTTAATTTTCCGATTTTGAACAATTTGTTGGGCTTATCTGCCATTTTTGTCTTACTCGGAGATTGTGATAGCAGTAGCACGCAGAGATGATTTCTTTGGCCTTCCCCTCTTTCGTTTAATTTGGTGGACTTCCATTTCATTTTGCTTCTTGGAATGGAGGACTTTCGAGTCCAGCACTAAGTTTGGCTTTGGGAGTTGTTTTCTAGGAATGGTAGATTTTAGAACTGCTGCTTCCAATCCAGGATACATTTGATTTAATCCGCAGACAGATCCGATATATTCGACTTCCACTGATTGTTGTGAGCAGGGCACAACTTTGCTTAATTTTTTTGGACTTGCTTGAAGACGAGTTTTAGCAGGTGTTCTCTGAGGTAGTGCAGAAGAGGAAGATTTTGATGACTTTAGCGGCGATTTTGTTGCACCCGCCATTCTTGATGAATTAATACTAATTATGTAAATTTTGAAGATGAGTTTAACTATTTATTATTTCAAATTTCTACAAAGTGTTTGTGAAACTGAACAGCTATTTCCGCCTCTCATTCAGCCTTCAATTGTGTCAAGTCCAAGTTGAGTGAAATACTTGGAATGGACTAACAAAAACGGCATGACTAGTAGTACACGATAGCCAAAGGGCAGTGGGTAAAATTTCCAAAAATAAAATTAGGAAGAAAAGGGTTGACCAATTCAAAGGACCAAGTGAGCCCAGAGTGAGTCCACAAAGTCCACATTCCGATGTCAACAGAAATTTGTCCCTTCTAGTTGAACCATTTTCCTGATTATATGCAAAGTACGCATGTTTTCTTCTTGCTTTACTTCCTTCCTATTTCCAACTTCCTACACAGTACATAAACTGAGTCTTATTTCACACGCATGTTAGCGAGTTTCGTCTTGCAGTTTCTGGCACCCCAGTCGAGACGGTGTCATATGGGATCCCTTTGCTCACTTTTGTTAATCAAGTCAATGAACGCTAAACCCAACTCAAGGTACCACCAACCACGATGCCTTCACTATGACTATGGGGTTTGTATGAGAAGGCAGAAAATCTGAATTTTAATAATTTATTTATTGGTTTCAATCCAGATAATTTGCTTAGGATGGAACTTTCTTGATACTGAATCACAAAATCTGTAGGATTCTAATTTCGGTGAAATAAAATCAATTATGTACGTAAAAGACTTACATAATTGTACAATTTGAATTTTGAATAGATTAGACAATAGAGCAATTATTTTTCTCTTGCTGAATTGAAGTCCTTGCGGCAGTGCGGAATATCTCATAGATTCCTTGACTATAATTGGCTGAACATTCCATGTAAGCCTCAGCTTTGATTTTCTTTGCCAATTTCTCGCCATCCTTGTAGCTGATTGGCTTGCGCCCTCTTTTTGCCAACTCAGCAATGACTTGCGCATCTCCGCGCAACTCTTGCTTATTTCCAACCAAAATCACAGGAATACTGCTGCTGTCAGGGAAAATTGTTTGCACATGCGGGTACCACTTGCTTAGAACGTTGTCAAAAGAATCTGGAGAATCAATTGCAAAGCAGATTAGAACCACGTCAGCTTCGTCTCGATATAGTTGATGACCCTGAAATCGGTAGCTTCCGGACGTGTCGAAGATGATGAGTTTAAATTTATTGCGCTCATCCACTTGAATTGTTTCAACGTAATTTTCAAAAATAGTTGGAACGTGGGCTTTTGGAAATTTGTCTCTTGAGAAGACCTCCAGGATGCTAGTTTTACCGCAACCAGCATCTCCAATCACGACCAATTTTCTGATACTCGTTACTATGTTGTCATCCTTCTTATCCTTGCCATTGTTTAAAGCCATACTTACTTTGTTGAGAAAATTCCTGGAAAAATTACAGATTTGAGGAAGAATACATTTTGGAATAATTAAGAATTATGAAACTAACCTGCAAGCACGGTTTGAGACAAAATTTTCTGGTTTGCCGTGGTGGTCCACCAGCGACATTTTGCAAAGGTTTCCCTTCCTCTCTCTATAGGTTTTCTAAGGGTCCCTATTTCAGTACAAAAAGCAAAAAGCAAGAGCTTTTGCAGTAGTCAACGTATTTCAGCCACTTAAGGCTGTTCTTGAAGACACCAAAAGTCGTACGACAGGGACAAGTTAAGGCAAAATTCGAGTTGAGATTGAGAAATTCTAATCATCGAACCTTGTCAAATCTAATAAAATTTTAATAGCAAATTTTAATATTTGCAACTTTCGCTTTTTCAGCTTTTAATTGCTCGAAACCAGGCCTCAATGACGCAACTAACTCGATACGCTAACGAAGTAAGGGATGGAGCACTGTTTGTACAAACAAAGAAACTCATTTTGAATATCACAACGCCTGCGGGTACCAAACTTTTTCAATGTGCGAATTCTGCAAATGATCAACAATCTAAGGATGCCAGGTTGACTGCATTGGGTTTTGCGTCGTCCTTTGTAAAAAAAAAAATAGTTCTATCAAAAAACTTAAGCCCAAATCAAAACGTACATTTTTATTTGATTTTATTATTCAAAACGCTACACAATTTTTACATGAAATTTAGAAAAGACAAAAATTTACAATATTGAACACTTTTTCTTCTTCTTGGGGCAGAGTGAAGCACGCGTAGCTGTCTCAAATATTTCCCTCACCCCTTGGCAATTCTTTGCTGAACATTCCAAGTAAGCAACAGCCTTGATCTTTTTCGCCAATTCAAATCCTTGAGCCCACGAGATTGGTTTCAGGCCCTGCTCAGTCAACGCAGCCATCGCTTCTGGATCCTCACGCAAATCCGTCTTGGTTCCAACGAGGACGATTGGTACACTGGGACAAAAGTGTCTTATCTCTGGGCACCACTTGTCTGTAACATTATCAAAAGAAGTTTGCGAATCAATTGAAAAACAAATAAGAATCATGTCAGAGTCAGGGTAGGCCAAAGGGCGAAGACGGTCATAGTCCTCTTGCCCAGCTGTGTCCCACAGAGTCAGCTCCACCTCCGCCCCATCTACTTCAATGTCTGCCACGTGGTTCTCAAAAACAGATGGAATGTATTGCTCTGGAAAACGATCCTTTGCAAAAACGAACAAAAGGCATGTTTTTCCGCAAGCCCCATCTCCGACGATCACCAACTTTTTCCGTGTCACGACTGACGCCATCTGGGCTTCCAGGTATGCTTTTCTACATTGGGACAAAGAAATGAATGAATTTTTAAAAAAGTTGAAGCATTTAAGGATAGTGAGAATTGAAACTGACAACTTCCGGTCAAATATGGTGGACAGATGTGGATTTCGAACAGCTGGAGGTAATTGTCGAAGAGAAGTGCTAAAGAGGTCAACCTGCCTGCCTAGAGTATTGGGTAAGAATGACTGTGAAAGTTGGGTCCAAGAAAACAAGAGCGTTCAAGAGTCATCGTCATAAAAATTTTATGGCAATTTACGGAAGCGTTTTGCAAAATTTCACTTTCAAACTTTCGATTGTTTTCGACGAGCTGACTACGCAAACAGAGAAAACTACTTCAGGGCAGTGGTGATATCCCGACGCGAAACAAAGAAAATGTCCTTCAAGCCTAAATCATAATGCCAAGACCTCTGAATATAATTCACTTTCTCATGTTGTATTAGTCAGACTGACGCAATCAGCAAACGATCGGTGGAGTTGATGGAAAATATAAAGCAAGCGAAAGTTGATGAGTTTGACGTAAGTACTCATTGTTTTAGCTCATTGAAGAACCGATGGCTCAAATTATGGCTGCAAAGACAAAATTTTACGTTTTGGCCTTTATCCGGGATTCAAAATAATTAGTCAGAATCCAATGAAATGGATGGAAAAAAGTTAAATTGAAAAAAATGAATTTGTTTGAATTTCGGAAACGCCTCACATTTACAAAGTGATGGACTTTAGAAAATGTCCGATACGCTTGGGGACTATAATTATCTATTACGCAAACATTATAAACATGCATTTACAATTATGATTGTGCGGGGTAACTGCAAATTTTACTAGCATAGCCGTGCCTTTTAATTTAGTCTGCTACTTTTGGCCCACCCTTTACATTTACTAATTGCTAAACTAACTTTATCTATTTCATTATGACAAAAAAACACAACGTGCTAATTTCTAATCCCATATTATATAGGCTAAATGCAGAATGCAGATTCAGGTTTTCTGATAGCAATGGAACTTATAGATTGCAAGCAAACTAACCAAACCAGACTCATATCTCTCATCCACTTCGCTGTTGAAATGGCACTAGTTTTCTAAGCAAAAAATGCAATTGACGTAACGATCCATTCCCAGAATGGAGAAGTTGGCAAAAAACCTAATTTACAGAGTAAGAGCGAAGCGGTGAGCAGCTCAGCATAGCAGAGCAAACAAGGGACACTGAATTTGCATAATTTTTTGAGTGCTAGTTTAGTGCTAGCACAAATTAGTGCTTTAATATCTAATTGTGCAGTAGCAGTACTCAATCGTCAACTAATCGGAATTACTAGTCGCGGCCCAATAAAAAAACGGAGAGAAACATCAATGGATTCGACGTACCCAATCGACGATTGTTCGAGAAATGTACCAGGTCTGTTCGTAGCTGGATTATTGGCACCAATTTTTCTTCGTGCAATTTGTTTAAGGGGGCAACGTCGGACTTGGTTATGTTATGGCTAATGCAACCCTATTCTTAACGATTTTTAATTTTTGCACGGATTTGGTTACCGATTATGACGATTTTCTTCTGTGGCTGATCAGATTTAATTGGTAGCCAATTTATGAGCTAGTTTATAGATTTAATTGTTGTATTGTGCGGACAGTCTACGGACAACAACTAGTTGTTGT
>JAQGCM010001778.1:0-13559 GCA_034699705.1 Hymenaphorura dentifera | reverse complement strand
TTTGGAGAAAGTTGTTGTGTGTGGCACAAACCAACCACCTTCCTTAGAATTCTGGGGCTAGGAATTGACAGGATTGACAGAAGAAAGTTGGCTCGCTTGGTGAAAGTCAGAGTAGAACTAGGAAAGTATGGAATGACTAGGATCCTTGCCATCCATGCCCGCATTGCATTCACGACCACCACCAAAATTTTCTCTCCAGAGAGAAGACCGGCGACCTACTCGCTGCGCAATGAGAGAACCAAGCCTCGACTTCTCTGTTGGTTGATCCAATCGATATTCCTTTCAGAGCACTTATCTGTAGAAGGAGAATCACTATTCGTCATAGTCAGAAAAACAAGTCATGTTTCTTCCAGTCCTTGTTGTGAAGTTAAGTAGACCACACAAACACATAATTTAATCCAATCGAGAGTAATTCTCCGAGACAAATTGAAGATATTCTGAGCAAACTACAAAAAATGCTATCGCACGGCCAGCAGGAAGTCTAAAAGAAGATAAAATTCGAGGAGGAATAAGCCGAAAGCGGGGTTCTAAATTTAGAGTCCCACTTGAAACACAAACAGAAAATCAGCTAAATCCCTCGTTGCTCTTCCTTCTTTTGGTGCGATATTAGAGATGGCATTCTGTTACTTAAAAACGTTGTTGAGCGTGTCAAATAAAATCAATTACGTTTATGTTGCAAGTTATTGGGGGTATGGTGAGGGCGTTAGTTCAACACCAGCTCAGCATTGACAGCGACTCATGATGGATTGAATAAATAACAAATGTCGAGCGTTTATCTTGTTTAATGAACTTTCGTGACTTGCAAATGACTTGCAAAAATGTATGCGAATGAGTGTAACGCACACAAATGTTGACATAAAAATGTATTTCCTGATTATTTCTCTGCATGCAACAAAATTCATAGCCCTGGCCACCCCAACAGATTAATTCACATTAATCAAATATTATAGAATGACACCAGCACCCTGCACCCTTCCGCATACATTGATATCTGCTAAATAAGATGCAGAGATGAGTAGATCTGGCAAATAATCCTAAAACGCAAATAACAGGCAATGAGTAAAGTACAAATCTTAGTTTTCAACCGGAAAAGGGGGAGCTCTGAACTGCACTCGGTAGAAGAGAATAGAAGTTGAAAATATTATCCAGGACTCAGGCTAATGACAAACAGACACAGACTTAAGAGTGATCATAAATTAAAGACAGATGATCCTTTCACCACAAACAAAGGGGCGGATGGGAATTTAAGTTCCTAAGGAAATTGGATTTTGGAATGCTTTTGTGACTCTGAGAACTACTAAATGAGGTAATAACGGATTGGCGGGTGCTTTGTGACGCGATGACAGTCCTAGAAATTTCAAAGAGTTAATAACCATAAGTTTAAAGTGGTCTTTTTGAATGCTTTTGGTTAGAGTTGGGCAATGGAATTTAGCACAATGCGAGTGTGAAAGTAGGTTTAATTACAACATTTGCTAATGCATTTGCTTTGAAGATTTTTAAAGCTCGTAGTCACCGGAAGCCCTAGTATTTAACACGGTTCCGTTTGGATTTGAGAGTCAAATTAAAACCAATTTAAGGTTCTAAAGCACTCCCACCTTTAAGCCTGACACCGCTCCTTGACTTTTTCCTTTCCTACTTTTCCAATCCACCGGATTTCAATTTATTTAAGTGTCGCTTCAATCTAAGCTTGGTTAATCCAATCGAGTCGACCCCAGAATTATCTTCTGTGAGTTCCGAATTTCCTCTTGAATAAAACATGGGTTGGTGTGGCTATAACATCAGCTTGATTGAACTTCCACGAACGACACTATACAATTACCCATGCAAGCCTTTGACAGCCCACAACGTTGATTTTTATAGAACTACATACCACTACTACTGTACTTCTAACGTTCTAACTTGGACAATTGATTAAAATAGGTTTTTCCGGTTCCTTGAAAAGTTTTTCCAAGTCACAAGTTGCAAAGCTGATGGTTTCCCTCACTGATTAAAATGTCCACTTCATGGCATTGTAGTGGTGAAATCTCATCTCCTTCTCCACCATGCAAGCCACCCGCCACCATTCTTCCAAATTGTGTTAGTTTAGAAAATTATAAACGCTTAAGGCCATTTAATTCACGTTCTTAATTTATATTCTCAAAATTCATATGACGGGGAAAAGAGACTATATATTTTGCCTTGAGAGGCAATAAGGTGAAGAGGTCGAGAGAGGAAATCCTTCACGGACACCACCACAAGGAAGGACTCAGAGAGTCTGAGCCTTGAGTTTAATATTGTTCACTACAAGAAGGGAGACGTTATGACTAAGTAATGTATTCTAATTCCATTCATTTGAATTTTCTTCTCCTGAGGAAAGTTGCATGGCATGGTCTCACAATATGAATTTTCTGTTCTGTGCTTTGAATGTAATTTATCGTCCCAAGTCTTGGACAGGAAAGTGAAAGAAAACAGGTGGAAGTAATGTTCCTTTCACTTGTGGCGTGGCCCGAGTTTTACCCATAGTTGGTCTGCTAGTGGCCTGGCCTGGCTGGGGCATTTTAGCCCCAGACCCCAACTTCCACACAACGAACCCATTTCTGCAATATTGTATTAACTTTTTCCAAGGAAAGAAGGTAGAAGATGGTTTATACCTTGTATTTTATTTACTACCGCTCCATAGTTTGGCTAGAGGTTAGAAAAGGCGTATAACCACATGTATTATGCATCGTGGAAACACAAAAGCTGCCCATAGGGAGATCAACCTATTTAAACTCGCCAATGCTTCTACCTAATATAATCCAAACTACGAATAGGCTTAGCCTCCGCTCCATTGCTTCTATTAAAGACCATTTTCAATTTCAGAAATTGCTTTTCTACAATTTTTGTTCTGAGCTTCAATTCTTTTGTCGTGAGAACGGGGGAAAGTTGGAGTCTCCGATTTTCAAAGACCTCAGGCACTATAGTCATTCAATAATATTGGCGATTTTTCCTGTTTACTGACACGTGGATATTTGAACTTTGAATTTTTGATTTGAATCAAGTAGACAAGGTGATGGCGATGAATTCGCAACTAAAATAAATCCTATGAATGATCACAGAATTTCCAAATTGCGACGAAGGTTGTACTCTCCACTTTAGTCAAATTTTTATCAGAGAAGCTACGTAAGCCTTTGAGAATGGAAGCTATTTCAATTATGTCGAAATTCATTCAGCTTTCATTGTCACCTCTGAGTCTGAATCTCCATCATTGCATTTTTGATTTTCGAAAACAACGCTTCAAAGGTTTCCCTTCCTTTGTAGTCTCACAATAAAGCAATTCTTACCAATATGTTCACTGGAAATGTATTTGAGAACTACTCCATTATTCAACTCCAGAAACTTTCTTAACTACTGTGACTTATTTCATATTTAGGAACTATTCAACGCACTCCCTTCTTTCAAAAGCGTCAATTTTGTACTTGCTACTTGCGTATAGTTTAATTGGTTTGGAAGCAAGGGATAAGGAAGTCTTCATTTCAACTCAACAAACCCCACGTAGTACATTCGGCTCTAATTTACAAATTCTACGAATTCGGAGATCACTGAGATATACTATCACTCACAAACCGGAACACATTTTTCAAAATATTTTCATAGAACATGGTCCTTGATTAATTTGTTCTACTTCATTTTAATGATCATACATGAGTCTTTTAATCCACCACGCCTACGTCCAATTTCTCGAGGATGTGAATGTGAGTGGAAAAGATGCGAAAATAAAGTTTCACTTTCAATTACTCAACCTTAAGATTTCAGAAGTTTACAAGAACACTCGCACAATTGGCAGGAGCCAACAAGATTATCAACTTACTAACAATAGGTAAACCTTTGGTCTGAAAACGAATATTTTTAACAATGGAAGATTTCGAACGCGGATGACAACATTTGTGTTTCCTTGTAACAAAATGCATTCTAAGCTTATGGAGCATACGAAGTGGGGATCATTAGAGTGTTGAGTTTCGAGAGCATATGCCACTTTGAGTGTGAAGTACTCAAAAGTTTTTATTGGATTGAGGAAAGTCTCAACCATGCATGCGTGCTCTCATGATTATTACGTCAGATTACTACAATCCAGAGTTTTAATGGGACCAGCTTCCAGTTCCGAGAAAACTTTTAATGAATACTCTACTTGAAATTAGGGAACGAGTGTCAAACTTTCATTTCCATTGTTGTCGGCTTGAGTTATGATGGTCCAATCCAACCGAAATTCCCTTGAGTCAGTCCTTAGCTCTTTGCACAATGTACAGTGTGTAATGTTTTGACCGTAATTATGGAATCATAATTTTGAATTCAACTCATTAATTTCCGCAAATTAGAGTGAAGTCATTAAAACATGTTATTTTCAGACGAAGGAAATTAACGACGTTTCTCCTAGACTAGACAATTTTTTTTTAAATTTACGGCGTTCATATAGTAAATCTCAACAATCGACAAATAAATTCGGTCAGCTAATTGACATGCTTTTCAATAAAAGCAACATCTTTCTGATGGTTATGAAATTCCATTGATAACCTAGTTCTGCAACTAAATTTGTTTCAAAAAAATTAGAAAAAACGCAACATTCTAGGATTTATTCTTTACTAAGTCGAGAAATGGAAAGTGTGCCCAGGAATATGGATGTCATTGCCCTTGCTAGCTAAATCAGAAGGAAGCTTAAATTGGTGGAATTAGGTAGATTTCCAGCAGAGTAGATAGCAAACAATTTATTTTCAGAAAGCTTTTCCAAGCTCACTTTCTTTGTGACGGATTAATGAAAGGGCTGATGTTCACTTTAAGTGAGCAGCAGTGAAAGTTCACTTTCACTTCAGACGTGAGCAAGTTCAAATAAAATATCTCAAGAGCTGGAGTGGAAACTCGAAATCTTTCTTTTAACTCGGTGGAAAGTAGAAATTCTACAGAATGAGACGATCCATATTTTAACGCTCTCCTTTCTCCAAATGCTACACATTTTGAGATTTCTTCCTCATCACTCCTCACGTCTTACTTGACGAATCATCTAGAGTCCAAACTCAGATAGATTGGAAGGAAGGATGTCTAATTACATTGAAGCTCGGCTCACACTCCTATCCCATATCTGATCTAATCAAGCTGAACCAATAGAGATTTTGACACATTAATCAAAAGCTTCCTAATTAATTAAGAATTAATCAGAACTCACAGGATGATTGGTGATGGATGGAGCAAGCGAGTGTCACTCGAGTTGAATTGATTATACACTAACATGATTCGACTTTAGTAGTGCGTTTCAATATAATTCTTAATTTGTCAATTTTATTGACAGGGCGCCGGCATTTTTATCATCGGACACACCCAAAATTTTAATATTGAAGTGTCTTATTTTAGACTAAACTCCACATTTTATTGCAGGACCTCACATATTGAATGAGCAACAAAGCCCTGGGGATTATTTTAGTGTCGAATTCCTCATTTCCGCGCTAGCTGTGAACTCATGCTTAAAAATTCGTTTGCATATTCTCCCCATCTGCCCATTAACATCACATCTGCTCCCATTAAAACTTATTCAAAGTCTGAAAGATAGATAATCCGCCATGAGAACTTCGCACATTTAACCATTTTCTGCCTGGCCCATTTTTTGTATTTGGTTCATTTTCTGCTGTACAGTATCGTATTATAAAATATTTTGTTGAATTTTTGAGAATTTTATGTCACACATTTGAATGCTTTCTTTAAAAGCTTTTTGTATGAAGCCTAGGGATATTAAAAACACGAATAAAAAGTAGTGCAGAATTCCTTGCCATTTCTAAAGGAGTTAAAGGAAGAGGGGATCCTTCGTCGCCGTCGTCGTCGTCCTCGTTTACTCTTCTTCTTCGTGCGTTCGTATACACATCTATTGATTCCAAGCACTCGTTTACTCTCCCATTTTCGGCGTCATTCATCCCAACCTTTCATGGAAGGCTTTCACCTTTCAGAAACAAGACAAACTGCGTACAAGCAAGCCTTTGAAAGGTCTACTTTCAAAATCTGGTGAAGAAAAGGGCTAAGGAATTATGGTTTCTTCTCCCGTCGTCGGCCCAAAACTCTCAAGACCCAAAACCTTTTCTTTCAACCCAAATACCTACATACATACATTCACTGACTGGACCTTCTTTCTTTTTAGCATTCTCTTCTCATGAAAAGCACTGGCAGTTTGCTCAGCTTTTCTATAATAACAGCCGGGACTGGGACGACGACGATATAGTTCTCTCACATAACTAATAGTAAATTCACTCCAAGTAATTTTGAAATGAGGCCATCCGGTAGTCCAGTCTTCCTTCCTCATTCTTCAACTCCTACATACTTTTCCAAGATTTATTTTCGTTTATGTTTATGTTGGGGGGTGAATGTTAGCGAATGTCGGGGGCAGGTTATCGTGTTTTGACTGAGTGAATCCTTTGGTTTCATGTAGTTGCTATTTGGTACGATGAATTTAAAAATTAAACAGAAATGTACAATTAAATGCGGGGAAACCGTACCATAATCATAGTGCTGCTTTCTCCAAATGGCAGGGCTGAACAATTAGGACATCCAATTGAATTCGCAATTAAAAACATCAAGCCCAGTTGTTTCAAGTACACAAGAAATATGAAACCAAAGTAATGGTTGACGGTGGTTATATTCCTATTCATTTGGGCTCTGATGTGTTTTTGGTTCCCTGGAATGAAATTTAGTGCAACTGAAACCCCTTACTTTCCTTCTCATCCCGAACATTCGGAGAAAGCAAACTCTTCCAAAGTTTTAGTTGGAATTTGAGAGAAGAGAGGTGAAGGTAGAGAGAGAGAGAAGAGGAAAGACAAGTGGAGAACTTTCTGCTCCAGGAATCATCAAAAGCCATTAACTTTCGTTTCGTGTGCAATATACACGACGTGATACGATCTCATTCAACTGAACCAAGCAGCAAATATTCATTTTATCAAGTCGCAGTCTTGTAGTGTAGCATTCAGAGCTGAACAAATTCCAATTATTTCAGGTTCACTTCAAAGGGAAGGGTTGATTTGCGAAAATTGACTTCGTGTATTTACTTATCTCTATGTTCATACGTTTTCTCCGCATGTTATGTCACTACCCGTTCATCTTGTATAGCATCGCCTGGGTTGGTGGTGCAACATACGTACTACATTAGCTGTACCATTGACTGTACAGTACACCAAGCAATAATGTTGTGCAAGAGACTTACCGCTCCCGGTGCTCGTAATTATCCAAGTGGACAGAAACGTCAAAAGTGTGAGTCGAAACATCTATGCGATTTTGAAAAGTTACTCCTGCGCTTCAACAAGATTGCTCAACTGAATTTGGTCATCAAAATTTTGGCTGAGCACTGATTGAGAAACTATGACCATGTTATGTCGACTTATGCATTTTAGCAGCACATCAAATACAGTATCTGCGGGTCTGTAGAGAGTTTTCAAGTTTTTAACAAATTGCCTTGTTTTTGACCTTGTGCTCGTGGCACATGCGAACGTACACACAACAATTTCTATGTATACCAAAGCCCGATCAGTTTTGTATTTGAGTTTGGTTTCAAGTGATGGGATGGTCAAAGAGATTAACTTTTGCTTGCGTCCTTAGGTTTTTGTTTGCTCGTTGTATCACAGGAAAGTTTGTAGCGGTGGTGCGGAGCAGTAGCTAGCTAGCGTTCGACTTTACTTTGGAAAGTTCTTGTGACGGGAGAAAGTTGTTTTTGTTTGCAGTGGAATGTCTCAACACTTTGGTTAGTCGGATGTGCTTTGAGTGGGAGCAATTTCAAGGAATGTGTAGTCGAAAGTCGAATTGAGAAAGTTGGCCCGGGTGTCGAAAGTCGAGTGAGCCGAGTGGTAAAAGTAAAACTGGAAACTAGAAAAGTGTAGAGTGACTGGACCACCCATTGCTGGCTCTGGCTGACTTCGTTCCATTCCAGGTTTCTGGCTCTCCAGTGAAATATTCCCTTTTGCTGGCTGGAGAGACTACAGTAGTGGTAGGGACTTTGGAACGAACGACCTAGTTGCGCAATGAGGATGGAGCTCTCAGCAGCTAATCCAATCAATACGTATTCTCTCCATGCACTTATCTGAGACTAGATAGAATCACTATTCGTCTTCGTCATAAAAACAAAAATTATTCTTTCCAATCCTCAAAAGAAACCCTATCAAGTGAACTCAAATAGACCGCAAATTAATTGGATGGATTCATTCGTTTCATATAATCAATCATGGAAGCTTTTTCAAAGTTGTTCAAACAACTCGTCAGCCCAAACTACTTTCCTCTTTTGTCAAGACCTCAAGGCCAGTTCTCAAAGTGGGGTCACTTTCATTCGGCTCCTATTGTTGTGGAAATTGAGCTCTCAACTAGAGCCAGGAGCTCCTAGTGGTCACTTTGCAATTGAATAGGTGTTCAAGTCAAGCGTGTCCAAATAAAATTGAGTCGTGGCTACAAAATTTATTCGTAATTAAAAGGCTTTCCAACGCTGAGTGAACCAGGAAAACACAAGCTTGTAATGCTCATACTCGTTATCATTATTCTTCTAAGGGCCCTAACGATTCTTTCGCGTTGTCCAACCAAAAACGCAAATTCTGTCGATTGGTCATTTCTGGCTGCTTCGAAAAAATAGCACTAGTAGGTTTGTGTAATTTATTTTAGCTTAGTTTACGGACTAGATCCGCCATTTTGCTTTAATGCCATCGTCAAACCGCAAGTGTCGCATTCTACATAAAAATTACAGATACTGGGGATTCAGATTTGGCCTCCTTTCTCAAATCCCGCCCTAGCTTTCACTAAAACTACAAACTGTTTTAAGTCAATATAACTAAAACTCTACGTTTGAGAGTGTCGAGTTTGAGGCTTTATTAATAAGAAGGGTTGAGACAACCTTAGTAGACAAAGTTTGTCTAGGAATAAACCCAGGACCACTTTTATTGCAATGAACTTCCGTGACTTGGAAATTAATTGTGAAGATTGATGGTGTCGACATAAAAAGACATTTCCTGCTTGCGTCCGCACGCAAAGAGAAATGTACAAGAGTGATGCGTGTGAGTTTTCCAGCTAAACTTGCCAAACTCAGCAAGGAGCAACTCTTTCCCTTAACTCGACATGCATTTATACAAGGAATAATCGCTCCTGACATTTCCATTCACTACCCCGCAGCACCAGCACCAATACACAGCACACCCGGTTAAATTGATATTTTCTGATAAAAGTACCACGAACGTTCCATAAACTTGCATTTTTGGGTTTATGACTGTAATATTTTTTGCAACGTACAATTTTACGATCATCCTTCCTTCTTCATTTTAACATGTAGTGTCAACTATGAGCCAAAAGGCGGTGGAAGAATACAGTACATAAAATTTGATAAAGTTGTATCAGTAGAGCACGGACTTACTGGGCTCGACGTTCGATGATATTAATAGAAAATATCAAAGCAAATCCAAAGAATGGGGTCTCTTCATTTGCAAAATGTTGAAAAGTATACGTGTAATGTTGCACCAAAGATGTACGTATGAATTTCGAATAGAAATGAAATCTCATTAAATATGAGTCGTCCTGCTTTTGAATTAAAGCATGGGTACTGGAAAGCAGATGCACAACACATTCAAAGCTATCTGAGCTTCAGAGCTTGGACGAAAGACATCCATAGAATCAGAATCGTGGAAAAAGTGCAAGAATTTTGTTGAATCCTCTCAGAAGTTTTTGCACTCACAAAGGAATAAGGAAAAGTCCCAGGACATGGATTTCATGATTATTATGTTAAAATTACAACTCGCTAGTTTCAAACTCAGTATTTTTTCTCTGAAAAAAACTTTGTGGGGTAATCAACCCCTTGCAATTAGACAATAATGAGTTTTGAAAACTTTTCTTTTTCAACCAACCACGTCCTTTTAGCATCATTGTGGTGTATTTTCGTTGTAATCAGTACGACACTTATTACAAGAACAAGCTGTTTCATTAAGCTTACCCACTTCAGTTGTGCAGTAAAACTTTACTTTGTCAGGTATTGAGTCTCTAACTCTACTACTCCGCAACAAGGGCTTAAAATATTAAAAAAAAAGTTCAGTTTCGGTTTTCTTGAGTCTTGCAACCGGATAGGGCAGATTTTACGCTAGCTCAAATAATGCCAACTTACGCAAAAGTGAATTAGATTTATGGCATGAAGTCGAAAGTCGTGACAAGAGGATAGTGTCTGCTCTGCTCATTCAAGTTGCTTAATTGAGATACGCTCGGAAATGTGGTCGAGGAAGATCAGCTTAGGAGTTCTGAAACTATATGCACCACAAAACCATGCGGATTGATAGTTCTGGCATTTGGCAAGGGTTTTGCTCAATAATGAGGTCAACGTCCAGAACATGATCGTGCAACTTCTCTCTTTCTCTCTGACTCTCTCTGATTCTCTGAGTGAGTGAGTCTTGAATAGATGGTTGAGATATAATGCGCAATACATGATGCAAAATAATGGAATTTGTGGAGCATGCCACTTTAAATTTGATTGCCGAAATGTATATGTATATCTGAGTAGGAGGCTGACTGAGGGTTGAATTGCCTGCAAGGAACCTGTGAATACGATTTGAGCCTTGTGGATTGGAATAAGGGAAGAAGAGTTGAGGTTAGAAGGCAGTCACATTCGGAGAAACTTTTATAAAAATGGATAATGTCACTCATGCATTCCTGATACGACTACTAATCTTCTCAACTTTTTTTTCTCTTCGCACTTTCCTTCCATTCCAGCACACTGAGTCTCAAGGAAGGCAAAACTAAGCTTGAGCATTACTCCGATCCGACCGACAATGTATTCAAAATTTCGCCTTTCTGTACTTTTTGGCAACTTGCCTGCCTGCCTCCTTTCTCAACATGTACAGGCAGGGAGAAATCGATTCCTCCACTCAGAAAGCAAATCTCAAAAAATCTGTCCCCATATGCTTTTCTACAGAAAAAAACTAATACAGGAACTTTCTTTCGACATGTCCTACTACTGCTAGTTAACTTATTTCAACTCTGAAAAGAAATTAGGACTTACTGCGTGCGTCCTTTTATTGAATTCTGAGTAATAAACCCCACCCGTGCGGCTTGAGAGCTGAGACTAGAAACTCGCGACTTTCCATGTTTTCTAGGCGTTCTGGAATGATTTTCGATTTTGCGAAGGGTAGAAGTTTGAGGACTTTTTACTCAAAAATCTGCAATCGCCCTGTGATGATTTAAGCACAGCAAGAAGTGGTAGAGAAACTAGATGATGCAAAGTCGACAAATATCTAATAAATAAATTTATTCTTTCAATTTACTGCAGCTCTATCAAAACTTTTCTCTGGAGTGGGGGATGCTGTCTCGGCGAGACTAATTTCAGGAAAAACGGCAACCTAATCAATCTCATCCCTTGAAAAAATCAACTTTATTTCTCCGCCCAAAGCCAAGCCTTAATTTCTGTGATCGTTATCAGACAGACTAACTCTCCGGTTCAGCAAAATTCTTGGAGCGAACTAAAACTGCTAAAGCTCCAGTTGATAATGATTTTGAAACTATTCCGGGTTCTTGTCGCAAGTTCACCAAGTGTAAGTGGCTAACTTTCACTTCAACAGAACTGAGAAGGATGATTTTTTCCGGACCTGACTCTGACTTTGGGACGAAGCTCCTCTCAAAAGACGAAGGAAGGATTTTTCCGCTTCACATGAGTAGTTGACTGCTTCACTTTTATGTTCCTCGTGTAATGTATTTACGTTACGTTTTCGAATTAATCCGTCCTTCCAACGGAGCTAAGTCTAATTAAGACGAACCCAACTCCACGTGTCAGCTTGATCTCATCAAACCCAAGAAATGTTTAATGTGCATGTGAGTCAATTTAGCTGTGGACTTCAAACGCCCTAATTAAGAGCTAAGAACGAATTAGGGAATTAGTCTTTCTGGAATTTCTTACGGCTCTGCGAACTCGCAATTTAATTTCTAGTTTGCAATCCTCTCAATTTGATGGAAAACATCATGTAGTATTTAAGAGGAATGTCCACATACTTTTAGAAACAGCTCAAGCGAGCATCACTTTCAGTTTTGACTCGATTCTAAGGGTTTTCGAAATTTGTCGCTTTCTCCTTTTCTTTTTTTCTCATGTTTGGGTTTCCAAAAATGGATCTTTATCGCAAATCGCAACGACGTTGGTTCCATTCACAAATCTCGACATTTTTTGTGAATGCCAAAAATGGAATAGGAAACAACGATTTTCGATTGTGCCATTTGTAGCTGCAAATGTCGTGTGCAAGG
This sequence comes from Hymenaphorura dentifera, assembly GCA_034699705.1. Lineage (NCBI taxonomy): Eukaryota > Metazoa > Arthropoda > Collembola > Poduromorpha > Onychiuridae > Hymenaphorura > Hymenaphorura dentifera. Next base: position 1,328 of record JAQGCM010001778.1, on the reverse strand, counting down.
AAGTGAAAATGGCCAAGTAATCTGAACACATACTGTGCTGTGGTCCGAAATGTAATCCGAGTTCTACATTTCCTGCGACACTTTGGAGTGGGAATGGCAGGTGGATTGGTTAACTATTAAACGAAAACTTATTTGCTCTACATATCCCTCCCTATCCCTAGGATTTCGCAATTTCGCCACGTCAAATACAGTTTTTCAAAATAACCACGTTTGAAAGGTTCACGAACAACTGGCGTTTTCCTGCAGTGCACACAGCTTCTACAGAGAATTCAAGATCTTTTTTAAGATTTCTTGCCCCCATTTTGTAGCCACGGCGCGAACTATGTAATAATGATAGGCTATCAGAACACTCAATTCGGTCAAATTTTAGCCGTTCCCTTAAAAATTACAATCCATTCATTCGCTTAGGAGTCATAAATAATTACGGATTGTCTATTTTATTTTGACAAATCGTAGGAAATTCCGTAAAACTCTGCAGCAAGAAGTCGAATTTGCAGTCAAATTCATGCTTGTGTTGTGATTGTACTGAATCCACATGCCAGGATCCAAACCGCAAGAACTAAGGCACAAGTGGGACAATTAAATTATCCACCGTCAGCTCCCTACTCCAATCGTTTAAACATGGGACTCCATAAACGATTTTATTGAAAATGTAGAATTCATAAAACGATCTAATCTTGAGGAGTTTGTTCCATTTTGGTGGAATAAAAAAAATTCTACCGAGCAGGGAGTGTCGGATGACAATCTTAATCGTAGAGTCTATGGTTCATAAGCTAGAGAAGAAAGTTCTTTTTGGAGAAAGTGGTGGTTGGAATGCATGCGGTGCTGTGCTGTGCGGTGCGGGAAAGTAATGCATGTAATGTCTGGTGTATTCATTCCAAGTTTGTCCCCTTGGGGAAACTTGGCTGGCAATTGAAGAGACGTCGTAATATGAATTTTCTATTCTTAAGAAAGTTCATTATTCAAGTTATCGTCTTGGAAGTGGAAGGCAGGAGAAAAGGAAAAAGTAAAAAAAAAGAAAACAGGTGGAAGTAATTTTCTTTTTTTTTCCTCTCCTTGTGGGTCTTTTCTTCTCTTGTTCTGTGTTGAGTTCTGACGAGTCGAACATGCCATAAGACTCCAGCCAGGCCAGGCCATACGTTTCAAAAAAAGAAACTACAATGCAATGCAATGTTTCTTTTCAGGAGGGAAAGGTAATTCGGTTTATATTTCATGGGCTACTTTGGAGTCTTGTTTCTCAAAATACGTCCGGAATGCATAATGTATAATGTAAAACACAAGCTTTTCCCCAAGGGATGATTTCTCCATTTGTAGTCGTTTGCTTATAC
>JAQGCM010001777.1:0-13562 GCA_034699705.1 Hymenaphorura dentifera | reverse complement strand
ACGTGTTTTTAGCAACCCAGTGACAATGTTAGGATTAATTGATACTTAAAAAACTTGTTCTTGTTAATCAAACCATGTTTTCTGAACTTGACTTGAGCGCTTTAATAACTAAAGACAATGTGGTCCAAAAGTAACGGAATATTTTACACGTAATACACAAGTAAAATAGTTAATTGCGTTCCATCGGACTGGTCGGACCACGCTGTATATATCGTTATCTCAATAACTAACCATTGAAAATGTTAAATACAAAAACAACAGACTAATCTTAACTTGAGTAAACGAGTAAAGTAATTGCTTATAAAAAATAATGCATTTTAGCAATACAATTGGCGAACAAATAAATATGAAATATCCCGTCAATCATAAGCTAAATAAGTAGAAGATAAGTTGACGGCAAGTTCTGATTCCGATTAACCGAATCAGAGTTCCAGTCAGGAATTTTAACCTTAGAACTGAATTAATTCTGCAGACTGGCTTGATGCGTGTTGTGCACGACTGCCTACGTAAAAGTGCAATTCATATTAGAAAACCTAAGCCGGCACAGAAAGCAAAAAAGTGGACAATGAATTCGGGCGACGACAATTTGGAGAGCGATCTAAACATTACTCTGCACCCTAAATGTATTTAACTAAATATTGCAGAGCATTCTGCAATTTTGTTATAAATTGTAACTATTACAATACTCAAGCTAATTTACAGTAACCTTGCATTTTGTAGAAAATGAACACAATTTTTATTGACCCTGTGACGTATGCCAATTTCAGTTTACAAATTATCGTCTTATGTGAAAATTTAGCAAGTCGAACACATAAATGTACTAAAGCAAGATTAGGCGACTTAATTACTGATGAATCAAAACTTGAAAGAATTTCTTGTACACAAAACCAAATTATTTTAAGAGTTCAGCACACCAATAAGTTTTATTAAATCGATCATATAAAAATTAAGACTTGGAAAATAAGTAATTCGAAAAACTTCTTACAAAATTCTACTTCCTCGGCAGGGTCACACTCAGATCGGCTAAAACATACGAAGTAGCTGCCCAAACTGCAGTACATAAATCGAGTTCATCTGGATTTTCTACTGTCATTGTATCCGCTTCAGAATGATGGTACCAAAAGTACTGACTATTTTTTGTATTTAAACTCAACCCTGGTACACCTTTCTCAATAAAATAGCCAATATCTGAGCCAACTTCTTCCATACTTCTAAATGCTGTTGCGTTTATCGGTGCCAAAAGTTTCAAAACCTCTTGAACAATGCAGCCTGCCTCTGGAGTTCCAGAAAAATCCAATCCAACCGGTTTGAACGTACCAATGTCTGATTCAAATACTGCTTTAAAATCGTCCATACCGTCCTTATGATCGCTGACATAGTTTTGCACTCCCCAAAGTCCTTCAAAATTAAAAAATCACAATTAGAGTTGGCAGATTTAATTCGATATTGCTACGTATGTGCTTTGTGTACCTAGTTCCTCGGCTGTCCATAAAATTGCTCTCAAAGTACGACGTGGGCGCAATTCCAGAAATTTAAGTAGGGCCAAAGCTTGTTCTGAAATCATGGCGCCAGCCCCATCATCCATGGCCCCTTGGCCAACATCCCAGCTGTCAATATGACCGGAAACTACGACGACTTCTTGAGGACTCTCTTTTCCAACAATTTCACCCACCGAATTCCGGGAAGTTGTAAGTGGGAGATTGTAGTCTGACATTTTGAGTTCAATCACAATTTTCCATCCTCGGTTTTGGAGTCTTTGCAATAATTGGGCGTCCTCGATTGTTATACAAGCTGTTGGAATTTGAGTGACGTTTGGTTGATAGGATTGCATTCCGGTATGAGGTGTGCCAAGAGAAAATGGCGTCACGGAGCGAATCAGGGACGCCACAGCTCCAACTTTTCCGGCTTCGGATGCCCCGGACCCACGATAAGCTACCGATGCGCCGTAAGTGACGTAGTCTTCGTTGTAAACAACTATTTTGCCTTTTGCCTAAAAATTTAATAGCAAGACTGATATTTGAGCAAAAAACATTAAGAATCGGAATTTGCAGCGACAATCTTCCTTACCTCTGCAGCCCGTTTCCTTAACTCGGCGAATGTTCGAACGACCAGCACTTCAGCAATGATTCCTTCCGGTGGAGTTCCGATTGAAAATCCGAGTCCCAAAATCGCAATTTTCTTTTTTCTCGGCAATAGCATAAACGCAGATTCTTCGCCTCTGAAAATATCAAGTTGGGGAATATTTTCTGGCTAAAATTGCTCAATTTTGACGGATTTTTAGCGAAATCTTACCGAACCCAATGTGGCACAATTGCTGATTCTCCGTGCACATTTTCCAGTCCATCTTTCCTCATTTTATCCAGCATGAAGTCAATTGCATCTTCCAAATTAGCTGTTCCAGATAATCTTGACCCGAATTTGTCGACAAAATAGCCCAAATCATCGTAAGTTTTTCCTTTGAAAGTTCCACTCAGCACAGCGTTAATAATTTGGTTTGTCACATTCTGATAGCTTGCAATTTCAGACACTAAGCTTGGTGACAACGAGCAGCTGTTTGTATTTGGATTTTTTAATGTTTGCGTTGTATTTGCGTAGCCTTTTAAATTAGATGTGTGATTTATTCGTTTTAGTAAAACATTCCCGTGCTTCTTCGGCAGAGTCAAATTAGAGTCTTCATCTCCTCGCCAAGTTACAATTTTCGGCGATGAGTCCGAATTCAATTTCGCGTTTACATTTGCACAGAGCAGAAATACTATTGCGAATGTAAATGTGACATCAGATTGAAGGCACAAAGCTGACATTTCGCTTTCAGTCTTTTGAAAATATTTTTAATTTCAACGAGTCCATTCACTTGCAAAAAACACTTAAAAAAACAATGATGTAACGCAAACTGATATGTAATTGGTACTGCGTAATGAGAAAAATGTTCCAGCCGGCAGCCGGAATGAAAGTCCAGCTAAAATGCAATGAGAAATTGTGGAAGAAAACAACTTTACTAACACGAGCAAACCAACTAAAACGCAGGAAGTACATGAAAGGAAGTCCAATTCATTTCATTATCAATATAAAGGACGACCCATCCGTGACCTTAAGGTCGCATTTATATCGCCTATATTTATATCTGTCTATCATATCCACATCGCATTTTTACTTATAAATACACGACACGCACGGCTTGACATTAGGACATGAAGTCAAAGTTTTCTGGCTATTATTGTGAATGCTCATCATAATCCAAGTTAACCCCGAAAGAGCAACTTTTTGCAGCTTGTTTTCTTTATAAACAGAATTTTTGCTTGAGTAATTTTGCAAAATGTACGTCGCAGTAGTACGTAGAGTCTTAGCGCCCACTGATATCTTAATGAAATCTGAAACCACATTCGCAAAAAGTTGAATTTGTTCTATTTAATCCACTGAAATGAAACAAATATCCACGAGAATCGCTCTAAAACGAATATTGCAAACTATCGATAAAAATTATTCACGCGGCAGCATAATGCTAAGATCTCCCAAAACATATGAGAGCACTGACCACATGGCCAAACAAATATCAAGATCTTTCGAGTTGATCGCCGTCATTGTATCCGCATTTGAATGATGATACCAAAAATATTTGTCTGGATCGGTTGCAATCAAAGCTCCTGGAACTCCAGTCCCTTGCATGAGTGGAACAATATCGGTTTTCAAACGTGGGAAATTTGGGTACAATTTGGTCGACTTAATTACTTCTGGTTCAAGTAATTTCAGAATTTCTGCCACAATGCAGCCGGCTTCTTCCGTTCCGTTGAATAAAAGTCCATGAGCGTCGAAAATTCCACTGTCAGCTTCTAGAAACATAGTATAGTTCAGAAGCTCTTCCCTATGTGCTTCCAAATATTGTTCTGCTCCCATTGGGACTTTGCCGATTTCTTCAGCTGTCCAAAGGATTGTTCGGATTGTTCTTTTAGGGATCAGATCCAAAGTTTTTAGGACTTCTAAAGCTTTGACGGAAAGGATGACTCCGTAGCCATCGTCTAAAGCACCTTGGCCGACGTCCCAACTGTCGATGTGTCCGGAAAGTAACACGAATTCGTCGGGTTTGGTAGTTCCTGTTAGATCTCCTATCGAGTTTCTGGAAATTATGTTCCCTTTGTGAGTGTTTCGGAGCTTGAGATGAATGACGACTTTCTCTCCTAATTTAACGAATTGAAACATCAAAATTCGGCACTGCAACATTGCAACGTGACGAGCCTGATAGGATTTTCGATTCGGTTGTAAAAGTCGTACCTTTCTTGTACAATCGATGAAGCAATTGAGCATCTTCGATTGAAATTTCTCCGGCTGGAATGTTTGTCAGATTTTTTTCGTAAAACATGAGCCCAGTGTGTGGAGTCCCTAAAGAGAATGTGGCGTAAGATCGGACCAGAGTCGCAACTGCTCCAAGTTTTGCGGCTTCAATCGCTCCTTGTTGTCTGTAGAGGATTGCTTTCTCTGGATTTTCAAACGGCTGGTTGTAAACTATAATTTTTCCAGTCGCCTTTTGAAAATGGGACAGTCAAAAATTAAACAAATTTAAATCTAAAGCTACGACTTTTTGCAGTTGGGGTATAAGCTGCGTACATTTTTAACATTTTTCCTCAAGTCCTCAAACCCGTCGACAACAATGGCTTCCGCCGTAATTCCAGCCTCGGGAGTTGCAGTTGACAATGCTAATCCCAAAACTGATATGGTTTTTCGCCAAGGATTTAGCATTGTGACATATTCATCTCCTCTGAAAATTTTGAATAAAATTCTTTATAAAGGCATTCAAGAATTTTGGAAGAACTCTAATTAAATTATTGTTGAATGAATGAATGAAGTGTGAATTTATTGATTCGTTGAGGAAATTAGTTTTACAGATTTTTGATTAACACACATCCCTTGTTATACTAATGCATTTTTCTGCATAGCAATGTTTGAGGTATAAGCATATTGTGTTCCAAATTGCTGAAGGAAAGCTCAAAACAAAATTTCAGCGACCACAATTCGACATTCGATTTGAAGGCCAGATCGCAAATCTTGCTTTTCTGCGTTTTATATTTTTGCATAAATTTGTTCACATTCACATTGTTGCAATAATCAGTATGCTGTGTTGAAAGGAACAATAGTAATTATTACATTCTCAAAAGGTAAAAGTATAAATTTTTCCCACGAGTGTAAAAAGTGCTAACAGCATTTCGCTCATTGCAAAACAAACATGAGAGATGAGAAGCAAAATGGACGAAAAAATTATTATTTTTTGTTCCAAAGCCAAACTATACAGCAGCAAGTCCTGATTCTTTAAAATGACTGTTTTTAGAAAAATTAGAACCCTTGACGGTCTTGTACAGCGCCATGCCTTGACGCCAGCGTGTCAACGAAAATCAAGATTAGTTTAATCTTCACTATTTTAACCTTGTTACGGTATCTGTTCATATTTAAACGTTTTCTTTTGACGGAATAAAATACTATTGAATTCTGAAAAAAAAAAAAAAAAAAAAAAATTAGAACTATACGGTTTCGTACCTGACCCATTTCGGTGCTGTCACATTTTCTGGATGAACATTTTCCAAATCAAGTTCTTCCATTTGTTCAAGCATGAAATCAATTGCCAATTCTAAAGCGTCTGACCCAACAAGTCTTGAGCCAAAATGATCCACAAAATATTCCAAATCTTTGTAAGTCGTCCCAGTAAAATTCCCTTTCATGACGGCGGCAGTGATAATTTTGACAACAGATTTATAGCTTCGGATTTCTTGCAAAATTTCTTCGGAGACACCAGAACAATTCAAACCTTTGCTCGCAGTATCATTTTTAACTTTATCGTCAACCAGTCCATAAGTAAAATCAAACGAAATAAAAATTGCGAAAATAATAATTTGAACAGAATTCAATGACTTGGCCATTTCAAAGCCAGGCATGAATGAATTAGAAGAGAATTTGTTTTTAGCACCTCCTCGATTAAGCTTGGGATGAAACTAACTAAGAAAATAAGAAACTATGCGAAAAAATGAGCGTTGAGTTCTGCTAATAAAGTTTTCTTTGGGGGAACCGGTTTTGTTAGAGAAGTCAAGAAAATAGAATAGATCTTAGCAAAAATTCTTATCACTAAAATTCATTGGCCGGCGTACGCCGGACGGAACGTGTTTCCTTCTAGTGGTCAGTTCAGTGGTTGTAAACCAGTTATAAATAAATTGCGTATTAATTCGAGTCCAGTTTCTCGGAAATTGTAATTGCAGCGAGGTTGGAGACCTTTGACAAAATCTAGGAACATTTACTACTACATTGTTCTTGCATTTTTCTTAAATTTCAGATTTAATCCATGTAATTAATACAAAATATGAACATAAAATTTGCAATTTGGACAAAATTTATGACCGTATACTTTTCAGTTCATAGCGAATTAGATTGCTTGACAAAATCTAATTTGGGCTCAGAAAATTTTGAAAACTTCTTGATGCTGATTCACTTTTGTCGCTGCTGCGTTTAGATTTGAACAAAACTTTTTTAAGCTGCGAAACGTCCCGTTGCTGTTCTTGTGCTTTTGATTTGGCTTGCATCTTTTTACTGGAATCACCACTCTTTGTGGGCTTAGATGTTTGCTTACCACTATTGGAAATGCTTGAATTTTGTGCTTTCGTCGATTCGATGCGTGACCTTTTAGCTGGATTTGGAGTTTTGTTCGAACTACTACCGGTGCTGGTGGCACCAGCACCAAATTTTTGATCAGAAGTAGTCAAATAGGGTGTCGATGGTGTGGATTTTCGAAATTCTGGAGGAATGAAAAGGCCAGCATTTAATTCGGGATTAGGAGTCTTTCTTTTCCGTTTCTTCCTGATTGATGATTTGGATTCTCCGGATAGCGAAAATGAAGAAGTCGGGGTTATGGCTGTGGAGACCATTTTTGGAACCAGACTAGGCTTTGGCTTTGTCATTTCAATGTGGCTAACTGCGGAACATTTTGCACATGTCACTTCCTAGTGATAAAATAAAATTAGGTCAACTTCTTCTATTAGTTTTTGATGGACTTAAAATGGAGTTTAATTTACCACAGTATTTTTTGGAGTCATTTTCCTCAACATATATTTCTGAAATTTTGTTAGTTCCTTGGCTGATTTGGTCTTCAAGGTATGAGCTATCCTTTTCGAACTTTTTGGGATTCGCTTGCCGGGTAGAATTTTGACCCGATAGTTAGCAGACTCAATAAATTGTTCGCCGCATGTTCGGCAGGAAGACTTGTAGTCCGAAGAACGCATTTTCGGTTCTAATTTAATGAAGTAGAGCAAATTTCTTGAAGCGTCAGTGGACTGGAATTTTTTAAATGCTGATCCTGAAATTCAGCAAAAAATTAACGACACGAATTACTAAGAATAGATTAACTAACTAAATCAGTTTATCGTAAGGGTTAAGTGGCAAAATGACGAGGTTGCATTAACGTACCCTAAAACGTTACCCGAAAATTCTGTACTACAGAATTTTACACTATTTTCAGCTAAATTGTAGTTACAAAATTCATTTCATAAACAAAAGCTTGATGTGTTACATTCGGAGTTACATATTTTATGGAAAACTACAGTATACTTTTGCTAAGTTTGCTAAGGCAAGGGCAAGGCATGGTAAATTTATTTTTAGGAGTCAGGTTTGAGACAAGAGATAAAAGTGTGAACTCCACACTCACTGCCTGCGCTGCGCCAAGATCAAATAACCCTTTCCATCATCGGTTCAATTTATTTCTATAGAAAATACAACGAATTGCATAATGTTTAATGCATTAGTATATTAATCGATGTGTTATAATAAATGCAAAATGCAATCCGATTCCCAGACTTGAATTCATTAAAGTTCAGCGCATTGCGTAATCCTAATCCACCAATCTCCATGTTATTAAAAGGCTCGAACAGCTAATAGTAGAAAATTCTTAAAGTAATTCAAATAGAAGAACTTGCTGCAAACTTTTGCAATATTAATTGGGAATTTGGAGCTACAGCACTTGATAAGATAAGGTAACGAAGAAAAATTAATTGATAAAAAAGGTTAACAATGTAGTTAACAAACTAACAGCGAATTCAATTGAATGATTTCTATCCATGCAGATTGCAGATTTGTAACGTGCTATTATGGAGGCCAGACTAGAAGCACTCAAGGGACACATCAAGAGTTATAAAGACTTTCCAAAACCTGGCATAATTTTTTGGTAAAATGAAAATTGCATTTGAGGTGCTTAGAATTGAAATTATTTTAATTTTCAAATTAATTCTAGGGATGTATTTTCACTTCTTGGGGATCCAAAGGCATCAAAGGAATTAAATGCAATTCTGCTAGAATTCATTAAGGAACATTTTCAAGGTGTTCAAGTCATTGTTGGACTAGAATCAAGGGGATTTCTTTTTGGAAGCACCCTAGCTTTGGAATTAGACCTCCCGTTCGTTCCGATCAGAAAGGCAGGCAAGTTGCCTGGAGAATTATTAAAAATAGCGTACGGTCTGGAATATGGAACGGTAAGGACTTACGACGCACAACAATGGTTTCAGCAATTTTGAATTAATTAAGCTTAACTAATGAAATAAAACTATGTTGTAATGGATTTTCCATAGGATACTTTCGAAATCCAGAAGGGGAGCATTCTTCCACAACAAAGGGTCCTGATTGTTGATGATCTACTTGCCACTGGAGGTAAAATTGCAGCGAATTACCGTGGTTAGTGGTTGCCCTAAATGTTTTTTGTTTGGATTAAAAAGGTTCACTGGCTGCCGCCATCAAATTAGTACAGAATGTGGGTGGGCAAGTCGATGGGAGTTTAGTGATAATGGAACTTGTGGACTTGAACGGACGTGACAAAATTACTCAACCTATTCATTCTTTAATTAAATTTTGACCTGATCTGTTCAGAAAATCTACCAATTCTGATGACAATCGAGATGTTTCTTGCTACATTAATGCATTCCAAATTAAAAACTTGTGGTGTTTTTGAGAACAACATTATTATAATTTAGGTCATTTATTGTAATTTTTCATATTTGAAACAACTAGAACTCGCTTTAGCAATGCCATTGAATTCTCTTAGTGGTTTTACGTTGGTCTGGAACTCGACAAGTCTTCGTCCCTCAATTCCTCATGATCTTGGTCATCTAAATAGTCTTCATCATTGTAGTCTTTGAACGGAAAATTGGCTGCTTCCCTAGCCAGGGCTTGAGCTTGAGCATTAAGCGTTCTCTCCTCTAATTCAGCTTCATAAAATTCCCTCTCCTTTGATTCCGTACTCAAGCGCTGAATAGTTTTTGCCCGTTCAATACGTCGGGTTTTGAGGAACTCTAAAAATTCAATAGTTCGAAGTTTCTGTTTTTTAACTTGTTTTATAGCCTCTTCTCCACTTTCGCAGGGTTCTTGTTCAAATGGTGCGATTTCAGTAGGTGCTGGATGATTGTCTGGATTCCTCTTAAACCGCATACGTACAAGAGCTTCAGTCACCTGAAAATTTGTAAAGTTACGTTAATTAGAAGGCAGAACCCAAATAATTTTGCGATAATACTTTGCCTACAGAGCTCTGAATTCTTACTTGTTTCATCATCCTCATATGATTGAGTCCTAGAATATCTTGTCTCATAACGTTAGCGTCCCAAGTGTATGATTCGATGTCTGAATCATTTTCAGTATCCTCTTCGGAGAGCACAGGCTGTTCTGAAACATCACCAGATATTGATATTATCCCACCCTCCAACTCTTCAATCTTGTCTCTAATTTCATGCGATAGTAAAGATGACGATATTGTCGGCGGCGGGGCCTTCAGTTGCCGGCCAATATCGGTTGGCACGAAGTCCTCACCATAGTCCGCTACTTGCATAAGTTTGTCAACCTCAACAAGCTTGGAGTACTGGTCATCTTTTAAGAATTTGATGGGTGGGACATAACCAATGACTCTGAGTTGGGACAACTGATGTCTGAGGGCAAAGCTAACTTTTTCTAGAAGGCCAGCTAGCAGGTCGTCTGTGTCTGTTCCTTTGGTGAACCAATAGACCATGAGGCATGTAAAATCTGACGATATTTTAACTTGGGAGATTTCAAGTCCAAGCCCAAAAACGTCGACTCCGGCATCACCGGTTGCCAGTAGACTTGTAATTTGTTCCATAAAAACTGTGTTGAGAACATTGACTCGACGATTCACCCTTCCAGACTTTTGACGTTTTTCGGCAGATACCACATTTCCTTGAAGAAAGTTGAAATCTTTGAAGACTTTCGATGGGGCTTGGTCTTCGGTGTACCATTTTCTCCTAGAATATGTTAAAAGTGAGTTAGACTTTAATAAAATGAGTACACTTGGAATTAATTACTACTGAACATTTCGCAATAGTACGCAACTGAACAAATTAATTAATAGTTGTACTAACGACTCACCTACCTAAACTTTGTACGAATTTGAGTGCCTTTCCTTCCACAAATCCTAAATCTGGATGATTTTCTCTGGTTTGTCGCGCAACTTCATTTTGCAACTTTTAATGGTACACACAGAAATCTTTAATCTATGCAATTAATGCAATTAACTAATTACATATTAAACCCCCTGCGAGCAAATTCAACATTCGGTACAGCAGAGCTGAGAGCAATTAAGCAATTCCCCACGTGGGTATCAAATTAATCAGGGCCAATAATGGCCAAATACCATTAGCTACTTCAAACTTGAATTGATCTTAAAAATTACAAAAACCCGATCGAATAAAATACTGAAAAACAAGCAATAATGACAATAACAGTGACAATAATGGCTGACCTTGACTTGCTGGTTCCAACCATCAATTTCTTCATAAATCTTGCTTCTCTATTCGTACCAATTTTAATATTAAAATTAGTCCGAGTCGGCAGTAGGAGAAGAGTGGACCTCAAATTAAAAATCGAAATTCGGGTGCTACAGGTCACTAAAGACATTTGTCCAACAAGATCTGATCTAACAGATTTTAAGGTTACAACTTTGCTTTGGAAAATTTCAACCACTTTTCAGTTTTGCGTTTGTCAGTTCACAGTTACGATACGATACGATACAAATTCAAATTCTAGAATAATTATAAGATGTAAAATCCAAAAAAGTTATAAATTTGAAAAACAACAAACTATTTTACCACGAGAAATTCAAATAAGACCAAATTGAGTTGAGGTTTAGCGCAAAACATTGTGCTGCAAAGGATGGCGTGCCGAGCATTGGTTACCATCCACGGATGCGGACATTCGGAGCAAAGAATGCGACAACTGTGAGCGCTTAATTTTTTTTGGAATCGAAGATCGAACCGAACCGATCGGACAACAAATATTCGCTTTCGCAAATTGTCGGCTTCATTAATTTGCCGAAAAAGGCGAGATTCGACACTCTGATAGTTTCTGCAATTTCTGGTAAGTTTTGTTTGCGATTTTGGTTTCATCAGTTAGTTCTTGTTAGGGTAGGACTTATGCAGGGAATACAAATGAAATAAAATGGTAACTTTGGTGGACATTATAAGATTATAACTAGTGAATTGCTACACTATGGTGCGCCGGAGAAACTGGAATCGGTCACCGGAACCATATTAAAAACTGGTCAATTTGTTTGAAGTAAAGAAAAGTGAGTCAAACTCTTTGTCAAATATTTTTTGCAATATTTCAAGCAATTTTACGTCAGTGTCAAATTATCATTATTCAATATCAGCGAAACCTTGCAATTGCAAGGCTTCCAAATTATTAGTATGTTCGTCTATTTCTTTTTTATCCGGTTAAATCCTTATGAACTTTTTGAGCTCCAATAAAATTGATGCAGACTTGTTCCAGAGAATCTTTGCCAACTGTGTAGCCTTCCAAGTCTAGCAATACTCGGGCTTGTTCCATTTGTCGAAAAATGTAAGACAATTCCATTCCGTCTTGAATATGATAGTGAACGAAACATGGGTAAATGTTGACAAGTTCTGCACCTGTTATGCCACAAAAAAATTACTTCGTGACTGCCAAATTCTTAGAACATTTTTCTGAATCATGTACCTGGAAACGCATTTTCTATAAAATCCATGAGTGGAATTAATTCCTTTTCCCAGAATTGGAGACGTGGGTCCATGAATATCGAGTGTCGAGTGACTGTTGGAGCTACTCTGCTAAATCGAGGTGCTCTAATATCGGTCTCAGTTTCTGGACCACTATCGGTTCCCAAGTTGAGGGTAACTTGACGATGATGACTAAGGAGGACAGAGTCAGTGGCCAAGAAAACTGGTCCACTCGCTTTGCCTTGGGAGTTCGAGGGGGATACATCTCTTTTGTCGTGAATGGACATAAAACTTTCTCGTCCTACCACTGCGGAACGAATGGATGTCACTGAAGATGCCCTTTGAAAGATAGGGGATGGTTTTGATTTTGGTATACTATCAAAATCTTGCAATTGAACGATAGACGTGGACCGAGCGTCCCGATCGTACATTTTGTGCGTCTGTAACGTGAAATATTTCATTCAAGAAAATGCTAATATTAGCAGATTTGAGATTTGTGTTTTTCAAATTTACAATTTCATAAAGCTGAGGGTCATCCGGGATCAATTTGGCAGTGATTGTGTAGCCAGAGCAGAACGCTTCTCGCAAATAGTCGGGTGACCCGGCACAACGGATTTTTCCATTCACCATGATTGCCAATCGATCACAAATTTGTTCACAAACGTCGACCCTGAACCCAAAATCAAAAAAAAAACTAATTTCTAAATTTTAAAAATCAAGAAATTATGTAAGTTACTCACGATTTTGCCGCAATTATGACTCCGGCAGTAGCCTTCCTGGATATTAGCGTGCTAAGGACCTGTTCTCTTCCGATCGTATCAATTTCATTCATAGGATCGTCAAAAAGTAAATAATCTGGGCTTCCAATCAAGGCAATCGCCATGGCCAATTTTTTTATACAACTTGGGTTATAGTACGCGACCAAATTCTCTAATTCGTGAACCAATAATAATTTCAGAGAAAGTCTCGTAATGGCCGCATGCATTGAGGCGGGTGAGACAGACCGCAGGGTCCCGAAAAGCTCCAACGTTTCTTTGCCGGTCAGTTCGGTCATTAAAGTTGGGTACTCTTGACAATAGCCCAAATGAGTCAGATACTGCAAAATTTGGCCATAGATTTAGTTACATTAACTAAAGATTGAGACTAATTACGAATACAAAACCTGAAAAATAATATTTACACGTTTGTAGTTTTTTGTCAACGAGATTGTTCCTCCTTCAATGCAAACATCTCCAGTAGCTGAATTTGAAATAAAAAGAATGCATTCGATCCGGTATTCTTTAAAAAAGGACAGGTCTGAATTTTTGGTTCGGCTAACCTGGCATTGCTAGCCCAGCCAACATTGGAATTATATTCTCGCTTCCGGATTTTGCGGCTCCGATGATGCCCAAGCACTCATCTTTGTTAATTAGCAGGTCTAATTCGTTGAGAACCCCTTCACCGGGCAGATTTGACAAATTTCTGGACAAATATTTCAGGGGTGATTTCGATTTATATCCGCTACAAATTTCTTTTTAGACTCGACAAATCAGATGGCAGATTTCTTACATTATATTGAGATCAGTCCCA
>JAQGCM010001776.1:0-13579 GCA_034699705.1 Hymenaphorura dentifera | reverse complement strand
GCATCGCATCGCATTTGGGCATGCCAACAACAACCAAACAAACAATTCTCGTCTCGTCCCAAAAATAAAATGAAAAATAATATCAATTTGAATTGAGTTGCTAGGTCGACCTTATCCATTTCGCGGACGGACAAACAAAAGCAACGGACTAACACTCGATATTAATTAGTAGGATGGTAGTGCTAGTTCTAGCGCTGGAGCATGTCAATCTATCTTAGCTGTCAATTGCAGATTGAAACGAAGGTATTTGACGATATTTTATTCCTGAAGCTGAAATTGAATACTAACTGTAGTACTTTTGCAAAATTAAAGACAAAATTATGAGTTGCAAAATGGTCGTCTGTTTGTCACTTGGCTGAAAATTCCGACTGAGTACAGTTCATTGAGATTTCTAATTGCCTGTGAACCTTAAGAAGGAAGGGAAGTTTCTTGCTAATTAAGTGTAACAAGTGCCAAGCCCAGTGAAAACTTTGAGCATGACAATTTGTTGGTTTTGAAAATGTCTTGTCTTAGACTTTGGATAAATTTCTTCTCTTACATTGACATCAATTACCTCATCATTAACATTTGGTGCAAATGTCACATTTGAAGCATTCATTGCAAGAATTTGCTGTTGTTGTTTTGATCAGCATAATGAAATCAGCAAAAATTGGAGTAAATGATCAGAACGAAATTCGATCTACACCTATGTACAGATCTCTCAGTTCATTTCCAATGATGCAAACGCTTATTATTTATTTGACGCAACTAAAACTCTGTCATTTCACCAGAAACATTACAAAATGCACCACCAATAAACAAACAATAAAACCATGTGCAACATTATCTCTTCATCCTACCAATCCCATCACTATTAGAAATCCGAAATTCCCAACTTGCATTCTTGCAGCTCGCTCATTTCATTGCAGTCATTGTGCAGCTTCCAACGCAAGCTTGAGCGCTTTTTTGTAGAAGAGTTTCAATCTTTCCATTATTATAATTAAAGGTAAAGGCAAAGGGCACAATCAAAATCCTGCATCAGGTTCTAGTTCTTTGCCAACAATCTGCCAAAAAATAATGTTTGTATGGATCCATTCACGATATTATGTGAAATGCAACACCATGCCGTAATAATTGAGACGGCCCCATGGAATCGTAACAAACTTCTTTTCTGAACTCGCTTTCAATTTATTGTGCAAGTTTAAAGATCTAAGATCACAAACATTCCTTGCTCGCACGCATTTGTTTGTAGCAAAAGGAAAATCGACATCAACATCAATCTAACCTAACCTAGGTTGGGCACGATGAACAAGATAATCAAGCAAAAGGACACACGCACTACCTTTACCTTTTGTGCTACGCCTTCTTCTTCTATTCAAATGCAATCTTCATTAAGTAAGATTCATTCCGTCCAAGACATGAATAATTATTCTTGAATAAGAGATTAATTTTCTGACTCAGATTTCATTGTTTCAAATTATCACGCAAAACTAGAACAATCATCAAATCAGAAAATTAGCTCCTTCACTCTTTAGAACTTTTACTATTGTGTAAAATCACTAAGTTGGGATCCGCATTGAATCATTATTAAAATAAGAAAGATTGAAATAAGTTCGTCATCAGATCTCCAATATTCTTCCTAGTTGAAGTTTAAGTCATTTTATGCTCTGGATACTGACTTGCTCTTATCGTTAGTTAGCTCTTGGGGTCATACTTTGAGCTCGCGTCAACCAAATTTAGTTCATTTCTGTATTTTGAGAGATGCTTGATTTTATGGAGACACTAGCGATTTTAGTGCCAAAAGGATGGCCCTTTCAGATCTTGTGTGTTTACCTTAGGAGGTGAGCAAAATGTTATTTCAGAGGAGTTTCTCAACGTCTTTTTTCGTCTTGACTTGACTCCTGCCTGATGTCAGTCAGAAGCCTAGATTCTAATAACGTGGTCTTACTATGTTGTGTTTGTATTGTAAAAAGAAGAAGTGAAGGAGTGTGAAGTTTTTCATGAATTGCTGGTTGGTTGAGGAGATCTAAGAGAAGTGAAGTAAGCAGTAGTAGTGTTCGTCGAGTGATGTTGTTCTGCTTCAAGAAGTGGTGACTGGGTTAATTTAACTCTTTCTGATCTCCTTTTCTTAACGTCCTAAGTCTCAAACTTCACCAGTACAAGTATAATCCTACATTGAGAACAACTATACGAGGACGACTTCAATTCAAACTCATCTAAACCGTACATATAAACGGGACGGCGGTGTGAGAACTGAACCGAATTCCTTTTCAAAGTGAATTCCTTGACCAAAAGAGGAAGAGGAAGGAAGCCCCCCTAAAAACTCTTACAGAACTTCTACGTCTTCCATCCACATTCTTTTTTTTTTTGGAGAGAAAGGCGAGAAAAAAACAAGTAACAGCATAAAATACAAACCGAATTCCTCAAGGGAAACTCTTGCCTGACTGGAAGTGAAAGAATTACCACACCGTAGGCAGCAGGATGCCTTTCAAAGTTGCTACAACATTGGTTTGAATTGACTAAATGTGAATACTTGAACTCGGGAAAGATTTGTTGACTTTTCCCAGTCAAACCTACCCTTCCCAGCCACTTGCTCCGTTTCTTACCTCGCCTTTTGTTTTAGTGAAGTACAAACGAATTGTAGAACAATTTTAGCAAGTTTTCTTTTGTTTCCCCTTCCAGGGAAAGTATTAGTTTCTCCCCAAGTCCATATTACTGGGGATTGCACTGCATATTGCATTGGAATAAGTGTAACGCGTGATTGATTTACTCATTTCATTACCGTCCAAGTGACTGATTGATTACTATAAGTATCTGTGCTCTGCTGTGCTCGTGCTTTGTTTCTATTTTGAGGGCGAAAGTGTGCTTGAGTCTGTGGGTGTGTGTAAAAAAAACTCCGAAATTCGGATCTACCTGAAACCTGGCCAGCAACAGAGATTTCCAAGAGCCTATTTTCTCCTTGACTCTTACAAAGGGCTTGAGAACTTTCTCCAAAAGAACCGCATAAAATATTTTGGTACGCCAACAACATATGCACGGATATAGGAAGGAAGACGACAACATAGTGTATTCCCTCTCGTCTACTTGCTCCGCGTGTACATTTGTATTCTGCCTAAGGAAGCCGGGTAATTGAATTAAGACCGGTTATTCCTGACTCTCACCAGTGAAAGTGTTCGGAAGCCGTTCTTGAGTTGTTCTTGGGGTTGGTTCAACGCTTCGACTCATTTTTTCCTGTCGTCTTCCTCATCTCTCGAAGGATGTCTCGATAAGAAAGTAAGGTGCTCGGAATTCGGATGTTTCAGTTCATCTTTCCTTCAATCTATTTATTTCAGTTAGTAGCCCAATGTATGTTTTAAGACTGGGTTAGCAATTTTTACTCCACTCGGAGCAATTGAGCCGAATGGTAAGGATACCGCGAATGTTGCTAACTAACTTGCTTCCGCACAGTGCTCATGGTATTTGATATTTGCTAATGCCAAATAAGTTCCAAATCCTGAGTTTGTAATCTGTACTGCAAGTATTGCAATTGTCTTCCGTCCGTTTCTCGTCATTAGAGGCTGCGTTCTTTGCAATAGCAAAGGATCAATCTTCTTTGATTCTAAAAAAATCAAATCTTCGCCAGCGTTATTCAAAGACTTGTGATGAATTCTTAAGTTTAATCCAAATTTTGGGTCTTGCCAAAACAAGATTTTGTATTTTTAATTGGAATATTTCCGAAACTTTTCCAAGAATTTCTGTGGTGAAATTGAATGGGTAGAAGTTCCTCAACACAAAGTTTTCGTTTTGCTAATATTCGTTGCATAAATAACAAATAGTGGGTTGACTATAACTATAATTTGAATGCTGAGTGCACACTGAAGAGGAAAACTTGTTGATCCTATGTGATAACATGACATTGTCGTACGCTTGCAGGAATTGGAAATGAATACAGAAGGCAAGGTGGAATTGCTTATAAAATGAACTGAACCAAAACATATTTCCCTACCTTGTAAGCCTTGCTGCTAGCAATAAATGGCTTGCCTGCATCATAAAATGACAATATCATGAAGAGGATGATAAAGTTGCAGTTATAATGGATCATCGAATGCATTATTACCAAAACACATCTTGCACACCAAACTTTTATTCAATACAAAAACTCAAGCCAAGGTAGCATTACGTAAAGTCAAAACTACTTCTGTGAACCTGTTGAGCCCATGTAAACGCTATCATTTTTGGTCCTTATTTTTCTTTTAAACTCTACTCTCATTTCATCATTCAGCGTCACATTCAATTCGCAAAGTTTCTAAGTCGTACTAGCCGCACAAAAATTCTATTGTGTATGGTTCAGGTGGTGGCCCTGGAGTTGCTAGGTTACTACACTTATTTGAATGTAATTTTTAGCACTTTATTTTGATTTTACTTGGAGCAGAGTTAGGAGCCTTGTATGGATTTTGGATTGTCGCCCTTATTTTTAGAAACTAAATCTTGGAAAGATTCACTTTATTCAAATGGAAAGTAATACTTGACTTGGCAGTAGGGCTCATATATTTTGACCATGCATTTCTTGTTATAGTCAAAGATTACGACATGGTTTTGCAAGTATGCCCATACTTTCACGATGAAGAAAAGAACCCATTGTGCAGATCTGTGCAAATCTAGGGAGAGAAATGGACGAGCTTTCACCCGCGGCAAAGCAAGCACTCCTCTCAAATTGGTTGACTTTTCAATCCCCAGACAAATGGGAAGCTCACCAAATAGGAAGTTGACTTCCTTCCCAAAAAAGAATACCATCCTGTCCTTGCCAAAGAATTTCTCCTCGGTGGTCCTATTTCTCAGGGATGCGGGAAAAAGCATTCCTTCACGCTGAACAAGAATAATAATGCAGAATGCAGTTGTTGTTGTCCTCACAAAGCGAAGCCATTGACTGATTGATTCACGTGTCATAGGCTGAATCTATAAATCTTCACTAGTTGCACATCATGTCTCTGTCCATCCGTATTATTTACGCCAGTTTACCATCATATGCAAACATGTAAAAAAAAATCGTCCTCCAGCTGAGCTGACGGACCACGTTGGGCTGCTCTGTTCTTACTCAATTGAAAGCAAATAGCGTGAACGTTTTTAGTGCGGTGACTTTGAAAACTGGAAGAATGCCAGCCAGCCATTGAACAGTATCTTTAGAATACAGCAACGCTGCAACAACCAAGTTTTAAAAGTTCAGTATTTTTATTCCTATTTCCTTGCCTTTAAATTCGCTTGAATATTACCAATGTATACTGTCGGAGACCAGTAGAATAAACCGATTTGAATTTAGGTAATCTAGTGGTCAATTGCAACAATTGCTCCACATAATGGGATGGTCAAAAGCTGGCAGCGGCAGCCTTAACATGAAACTCTTCCAAGGTTGATCATTCGATTTCCTCTTAAGTTTTGTGCAAAGAAAGTTTCTAGTCTAGACTGAGATCCTGACAGTACAAGAGAATGTGGTGGTTGGATAATTTTATTTATTGCATCGGACTGATCGGACTCAGGAAATAATCCAATGTGCCTTCGAGTAGCTCCTGTAGTATCGATTTGTTGTAGAATTACACCAGACCGCACTTCCTTTAATGTTAAATTAATATGCATGAGTTTTTACATCCGCCATTGGATTTGTGCAGCAACCTACAATTCAGTTATTCTAATTATTAATAGACACTGCAATTGTAAATTAACTCACAGAGCTGTCATTGTCGAGGTGACTGACCTATCAAAGTTTCGGAATGTGCCGGAACACGACATACTTTTGTAAAAAAAAACTAAATGAAGTGCTTTGATCCTCAACCTAGTAGAATGTCGTGCAGATTTAATGACACCGTCTCTTATCAAAATTCCTAAACCCTTTCATTAAAACCTCAAATTCAATGTTCACAGACGCGAAATACTTTTTTCAATTTAACTCCTGTGCCATGTAAATAATTGTAGAGGTTAGTTAGTGCTGCAAATAATTGTAGTTTGGGGCCACGAATAATGGAAACCGGAGAGAGTCAAAATTTGCACTCCTCGCTTTGTTTACCTTTGAGTCCTTACAGATTCCCCAATTTATCTCTATTCTGCAAAAACCAACTCTCGTCTCTAGTTTTTTCTAGTTTCTTGTTTCCATTTACAATACTCTGGTAAAGGTACGTACAACATCAAATTCAACAATGAAAAGCAAAACTCTTTGTTTTTGCAACAGTACTTTTGGTGAGGTAGTTAGGGTGGGTTACGCTCTATGAACTCAAGTCCTTTCAGTTGTAATTTATATCAATCACCTCACCTGACCTCTCTGACGACGAGAGTTTGGAGTTTATGACTTTTCTAGTAAATTGTAAAATAAAGAATATGTTGTGAAGCTGAATGATGCGTATGATCAACATCAACAAAAAAAGAGTAAATTTTCTAAGTACAAACTGTGAAAATAGCTAACGAGAGTTGGAACAGAAACAAAAAAATGGATGATAATAATTGCGGACGTGTTTTAGTGCATTGTGCGTACGAGAATAAGATGGGGAGGTCAGTAGGTCTTCTGATACGGAGGATTGCACTCGACTTGCTCATCATCACGACCATGCAGTTGGCACTTGCGTTCCAACTAAAGAAAAGTGTCGACGAAGACGCTAGCTAACCTCTTTAGCGGCGCAATGCACTTTATTAATTTAACTCTACTTAGAACAGAAAAATAAATGAGTCATTTGTTCTTTCTACCCAATATTGCACACTCAGTCAGTTTCAGAGAGCATCAAATGTTCAACATAACAATGAATGGGTTAAAGTTTTCTTAAACTTTGCAAAGCGTCAAGTAGATTAAAATAGCACATGTATCTGATAAGTGTTTTGTCCACAATTACTAAAATATTAAGCGAAACGTTGCCGCTGAACGAAAAAAATGTTTGCAAAGGATGATATGATCGTCGTCCCGACTTTCATACGGTGAAAGTTCGTAAGATCTATTTCAATGTAATGTAGTAATGAGGTAATTATTCAATTATGCTCCTATCCCTATATAATCTGTCATCTTGACTGTTTCGACTGAGAATTATGCGAATATTTAACCACATCAAACCAAAAAGTGAACGTACGACACAGACACGGTTTAAAAACCAAGTCCGTCCACTAGACCGAGTAAGTTGTGATTTTGATAAAAGAAGAATTCCTTGGTTGCGTTGTATTTTATGGTCATTGAAGCAAGAAGTTGAGCCGCGATCTATCTGATCTCAGCACTCACATATGTGCTCGTCATCTAGATGCGGGACTAGGCTAAAAACTTGCATAAGAATAAGATTCCATTGCATTCCTTCCATTTGCGCTCCAAATACTAACATGTGTGCCGGTTTTTTTTCAAGGAAAAACCAGAGCCTGAGTCTGTACAACAAACTATAATATTTTATCCATTGACTAAGGGAATGCAAAGTGCAGATCACACCTGTGTTGTGTCATGTCACTCAAGTCGTCGTCACTCGAAAAGTAGTAAAGTGCACGATGCGTTAGGCGAGGATTTTAAACTTTTCGACAGAGAGAAAGGGATAAAAAAAAGTGAATGCATATGTATAGTTTGGCTGAAGGAACGAACGAACGGCAACAAACCGTGAAATTCGTGGTTCATGCGACACTTTCTCATTCGAAGACCAATGCAAATATGTAAACCCTAAAATATTTGGACCAAACCGTTTGTTACTCTAGAGCAAAAATTTTATCTGCGGTTTTGCCGAGTCACTCCTCTGCAACCTTAGGCGAGACATTTGAAGCTAGGCAAACAAATAACCTCAAGCCGCTTTGATGACTTCTTCTGATTTAGCAGTGACAATGTGAAATTCTTGTCGGAATGTAGTGTCCTTTCAGAAATCACAAGAAGGGTCAAAGGAAATTGGTAGGGTTTCTGGTTTATAAATGCAAGGATTCACTAATTAGTAAATTCATGTGGTCAATGAATACTCAAATTAAATGAATTTCTATTTTGGAAATGCATGTATAGTTTTGCTCAGTATTAGGGAAAACGGCAGATAATACTCAAATTAAATGAATTTCTATTTTGGAAATGCATGTATAGTTTTGCTCAGTATTAGGGAAAACGGCAGATTTTACAAAAATCATCTACATGACGGGCTTGTGCATGTTTTACATCCGTGTTGGCAAGAAGTGCAATGCGGACGGGGGAAGGAAATGAGAGAGATACGTTTCCTCATTTGTCGCCGTAGCTTTCAGGAAGCAATTTGAAGGATCGGAACTTTTCTTCAATTTGAAGTGAGTAGGAAAAGCAAATGCACAAAACTCGGAGTCTAGGAAGAGAAGCCGCAACCAAGCACTTAAACTCAAATTAGTCATGGTTTAATTATATTAATGCACCTTACGTGTCCACGATGTTAGTTTTGGGAATGGGCCGCAAACCATCCAGCTAAACTAAAACTTCATCTTACCACTCAATATAATTTCAAGTCCTTCTCATGTCATGTAAGAGCTAACCATTATGTATTTTCTAGGAATCTGTTAGTGTGTCATACAACAAAAGGACAAAATTGTGTAAATCTCTGTGCAACTCGTTGTTGCAAGAAACACAAATGAATGCTAAGAACAGATCAAAAGAAATGCATTGGTAAACATTTCCTCCTTGACTTGACATTTAACAAGCAGATATGATTTCAGCTTGCATAAAAAAATTGAGATAATTAGATTCCATTCCATTTAGTTGAGAGCATCGGATTCCATATTCAATTTTGAATTTGAATTTAGTATGATGATTTCACGTTTGACTCGATTTTATTTAGAGTTGAAAGTATTTGAAAGACATTTTATGTTAGAAGATGCCAATGTTGCGTGTTGTGGATGTGATGTTGTTCAACGCTTCTCAAAATCTTACCTTGCCATTTGCCATCACAATGGCTCCTTTACAGATCGAATCGAGTTACATTTTATTGCGTATTCGTATTCACGTTCTGGTGCACAAGCAAAATCAAAAGTATTAACGCCATACTTTCTTCGCTCTACGTGAATTCTATCCAAATGTATGCTCATACTTTAAATGCAATATTTCGCAGGCTTGTATTCCTTCAACTCCTTTTGCTTCGGTCTTGGTCTCTGCTGTACCTTAAGAAAAGTTTACCCTAAAGAACTAGGAAAAAACAGATGTGCGGAAGCCAGAAAAATATCTTGCATCTTTTCAATTTTTCCAAGCATTCAATTGACCTGTGTAGTTTAGAAAATTGTTCTAAGAATTAATTTTTAGTATGTTTTGTAATTTGGCTAGGGATTAAGCGGCGAGTGAGGTTAATTTAATACCTGGAGAAGACGAAGGCCACGAAGTGCTCCAGCAATGGACCCACAATGGTACTGCAGATAGTATTGCCGGAACCGACGAATGATGTCAACCATCATCGCAATTCTGGCGGAGGTGGTCGTGTTCCTACCAACAAGAGTGCAAATTCTCAAAGAGTGACAAACCTGGAGACGACAGAGCCATGGCTCCGGAGAACTGGCTCTGTCAATTCTCTCACAGAAAGTCGAATAGGAGAAGATTCCTTGTTCAGTTACGGCTATGGTATTTCCAGAACACCAAGATTTGTTATGAGGAGTTTGTTGGCGTTTGCGAATTAAATAACACTGGCCATTTAATTTTACAGGACTTCACGCGACTGGAATTAACACTGCTGACCTTCTGACCCAACTCCGGTTGGGACTAATTCGTGATGAGTTGAAGACACCAGGAGGGCAGCATTTGCTTTATCCGGACTCTCCAACGCCGGTGACCAATTCAGCAGGTCGTACTGATGCCCCACCCACAACTAAGGAGGACAAGGAGACAATGTTCAAGTACAAATTTAGAACTATGAAAAAAATTTATGCATGATAGGTCTTGGAAATCTAACAGTGCTTCATTCTAGGGATAGAATATAGCATTTCCCTGGCTCATTGACTTGATCTTAAATTTCGATTAAACCGATGACAATGCTTAGTACTTGCCAAATTCTAAGTTAAACAACTCAACTTGTTTTGACAGCCGCAAACAAGGCTAAATAGTAAGAGAGTTTCATTTTTTAGCTCAGCAGTGTTTAGTTACTCCGTGAGTCAGTCAACCGAACAATCAGCTGTGGAGTGCTTTACTCTACTGTACTGTAAAAAAGAATAATTAGACATGCGAAAATTGAAGTGTGAAAGAATGGACATGTTTTTGAGGATACGGAATGCGAAGATGCGTATGCCAAAGCTGAAACTGATTTTTGCACACTTTTGCGTCGATCGCTCGCTCGCTCGCTGTAGGAAATGCGCGTTTACGCTTTATGGTGCACTTCGAAAAAAACTAAATCCCACTCCTGGTTTGGTTTGGTTTAGCAGTTCTATGCTACAAAGCTACACCAGCAATTACAATTACACTTCTAAACCATCAAACTAAAACTTCTAGTGTAAATGAGTTTGGCCTCAGAGGAATTTTGTTGAGGCAAAACGACTTCAATTTAGATGAGTGAAGGAATCGGGGCATGACAATGTGTGGCATTTTACATGATTTGCCTCGCAATTTGTTTAGTTTTGTGGTTGTACGTAGAAGTTTTAGTCTCATCGTCTCTCAACTGTATTGTTTGTACTCACTTCAACAATTCGCAAACACAACAAACAAGGCTTGAAGGGCATGCAACTTAACGGCTCTTTTAAATAACTTTTACTCTTGTAAATTAATTGTAATCAAATCACAACAATGCAATGGCAAATTACATCTGCGGTTAAGTGGCAGACTTGCTTCCACACGTCATGGTTGTCTTGTAGCACATTGTAATGTAATGAATGAGTTTGATGTGTTTTTATGTGAAATGTGCTTCAATTTAGAGAGATTAATGTGGCGTGTACGCATCGTCCTGGGCCGTGTTGAATATGAAAGGGATAGCTTCACCAAATCAACAATAAATTGGTTTTAGACTTTCAGAATTTTTTTCTGACTAGCAGATTTTTATGAAGAATGTTTGACAGGTACTGGTCATACAATGTTTCACACTCAGGCATCATTTTGAAAAAATTTAGACGAAAAAATATTTCAGACGCTTTCACTTGTTGAGAAACGCTGAGAATCGGCAATGAATTAATTAATTGGCAGGGCCAGAGAGACGATTGAACAGAACAGTTGGCATTAAAGCGCAAGGTTGATCTCTGACCCAAATTATTATCTTAGAACTGTCAGAACCCTCAGACTTATTGTAATTAAAAGGGCCGGAGTTGGAATAATACTAATCCTTGTACTTAGTCCTTGCTCTGACTCCTTCGACTGCACAGCTTATTGTAATTATTTTGTCGTTGGTCAATAATGAACCTTATTTATTGGAGGTAAAACATTAATTGACTTGTCACCTGAGTATATTACAATAATTGAACACTAGCTGTGGACCAAAGTTTAAAAAATCGCAACTTCTGTGAACCTCTTGAAGACATTTAAGAGTGATAATTACGTTGACATGCTTTCTCTAGGGGCTACTTGACTGTCATCCTCAGTTGCATTTATGCCATATTCATCCTCATGCTTGGCGTCGTTGTCTACATTGCGGATCTCATCTCACGAACCGCCAATTTGGCTGAAGTAAGAGACCATCAACATCTCTCTTTTTTGTCTCCAAAACCCTAACTTCCCATTCAGTTACCCTCTAACAAGTACAAGAATAGAGAATCGAGGCTTTGGGACTTACAGTTAATTGTTAAATCTCACACTGGTTGACTGATATTTCCGACCTTTCTCTATAATGATTTGACACTGTAACAAACGCCATGAGACGGCCTTAGTTTTTAGACAACCCTGCGTCTGTGTTCTCAAAAGTAAATTTCTGAACCATGCAAAAAAAATTCAATGTCTGACAAATGAGTGTGATGCTAAAGTAATGCTTGATTCCGTAATTTATTTGATTTTATCCTCAGGTGTTCAGCGTTTATTTAGTCTTGCTGGGCTTACTTTGGCTCATATTTCTGTATTGCGATATTCGACGGCATCAACGAGTCATGAGGAATGAGCGAGAGAAAATGGAAGAGAACTTATGGTCCGACGGAGTGAGGTCCCCTGAAATCCCCACTCACACTAGTAGCAGCACTAACAATCATAACAATAATCATGATCATAACATTCATCAACACCACCACCACGGCGGAAGTAGCAACAACAATGCGAGAGCCACAAGCAGGAACACTAAGGATGATAATAAGCGCTCGTCAACCTCTCAATCCACAGAGGAGGTTGAGATAGGTTGTTTTGATGATGCCATATCCCAGTCTCAGGTCTCAATCCCGAACACTCCACACTCTTCAAACACCTCAAAAGCTTACAATAGAAGCAGTTACACTTTTTGTAGAAGTCGACACTCAGGCAGCTTTTACCTCAAAATTGGAGCAGCAGGTGAGCCCACAGGTCCATATTTGCTAAGGGCTACTCCCATCAAATGTAGAGAGAATATTCCAAGAGAAAGTAATCGCCTTAGCCGAAGATAGAAAGTTTGTCCTGGCTTTATCCCATCTACTGGCCAGAACACCTTGCTTTTTGAGTAATGAATTTGTCTTAATTTACTTCTCTCTTTTTTTAGGTTTTTGTTTCGGTCATTTGATTCACTCTGGGCTGTTGCTGTGTCGGCAAGTGATATTCTTCACGACGGAGGACCAGAAAGTCTTCGATCGATGTGCCAACGTGACCAACCTCGTTCTGGAAGTCCTCTTCCCCACTTACTCTTTCCTTCTCCTTTTCGTCATTTTCAAGTATTCCAATGTAAGGAAAAGCAATAATGATAAGTGCTGTATCTCTCTGGATGACAATACATACGATGCATTGCATTCCAGTCCCAACACAGCACAGCACCACTACTTTCACCGTCACATGTCTTTCCATTCCTCCACATCTACCTACAATCCATCCCTCAGTCAATCTCCTCGACCCAGACTTCCCTGCTTCTACCCTCAAAACATGTTAAGGACGCAAACTTTACGAGAACTGGAAAAGTGTGCAAAATTCCCGCATCCTCATCTCTCTCTCACTCAAATTCATTCCTTCATTCTACCTCAACACTTGTATACATACTTCTTTCCATTCCATTCAATTCAATAGTAGTTACAAAATGAAAGTAGTTCCTTTCTCCAGTCAGTTATATGAAAAATGTATTCTCTCGATTTTCGTAGTATTGACTACGAGACATGGTAGAATGGACTACTTTAAATATGTAGGGAGAGGACATATTATTGGAAAAGAAGATTATGCATTTATTTTCAATTTGCAGGTGATCATCAATTTACACCAAGAATTGTCCAGGTTTGCTCTGATGCATTGCATTTCTGCCAGTTTATGTTTCTGGTTTTGGAGCATTTTGAGAGAAACAGCAGATTCTCTGTACCATAAAATGATTGAGCACAACAGCAGTCATAATCATCATCATCATCCTAATGGAGCGGCAGAAAGTCTCGAATCACTCATTGCTCTCCCGCTAACTGCTTATAGTCATGGTGATGAAGGTAAAATACACGCTGAATCTCATCAATTTGAGTTTCCATTTTCAACCTCAATTTGAATGTTCAAGTTTTGCAGATGTATTGATGTTTTCAAATCTGAGGTCAGATTTGGGGACACAAGCATAAACAGAAAACGTTGATA
>JAQGCM010001775.1:0-13587 GCA_034699705.1 Hymenaphorura dentifera | reverse complement strand
TAAGCGTGCGAAACCAAGTTTGGCAAACTGGAAAAAGCTTAAAACTCAGACGTTGTTTGTCTTCATTTATCAAAGAAGAGAACAGAAAGGAGACGTTGCAAAATGGAAAAGTCTTTGAAAATGAATATGTATGAAAGAGAAAAAATCTGTAATCCTAGTCTACATCTTACAAGAACAGAGAAAATATGGTTATTTAAAGAAGCATTCGTTCGTGGCGTGGCCATTCTCGTATTTATAAATAAAAAATTCGTATTACTCGAGCATTATTTATGAAAAGTCGCTCCAGACTTTTCCCCTTTCTTCCTTAGCAAAAAGGTAGTGCACATTTAAATCGAGGTGGACTATTCAAGTTGATGCTCGCTCGTGCTCGTGCTTTTGCAAAAACTTCTAAGCAAAACATGGTTTTAGAGGATGACCCACTCCTCGACTGACGACTGACTCGGTGTTTCTATAATACTTTGCTGAGTCGTAAGTTTCTATAGGGCAATGGAAGCTCAGACATCTCCAGAGAAGTACAAGAAGTAAGTGCGAGAGCGAGACGTTCTTAGCATGGACCATCTTTGAGAGCTTGCCTGCCTGCTCCCCAAGGAAGTCACTTTCCAAAGGTTTTAATTTATGTTGACTGAAACTAACTCCCTCCTAAGTTCAACGTAAGCATCCTTCTAAAAAAGCGTCAAAAATGCATAATTCTTCCTTTCCCCAGGGAGGAAGCCAAAGAGAGTGTCTCACAACCTTAGCTGCTCGTCTGAATTCTGAGACTAGAAGCGCCTACCTATCGTTTTCTCTTAGGCCCAGAAAAAGTTATTAGTTGCAAAGCACTCTAGCAAACTAGGTATGGAAAAGGAGCATGACGAGGAGTGGAGCACGACTACAAAGTAATAATTTTAATGTGCTCTTTTGTAAACATGCTAAACTGATTCAGGAATCCCTAGTGACCCGCATTACTTCGCAGGTCATAGGTCCGTTGACTCGGGAACTTTTTTTGAAGAAATATGTGTAGTTTTTTTTACGTTGTCTCACTAATTTAATTTTGAGCCTTTTGGCAAAAGTGTCAATTTCATATTTAACACTTGCAACCTTCAGGTGTTCAGGTCCAAAGGAATGATCAAAGCAATATACTAAAATTGAAGGAAATGTATTTGCTAGTTGTCTCTGTCTGGTCTGTCGAGTGCGGAACCAGTTTCGATTCGAGGTCTGGAATCGCAATGGCAATTGCTCTACTGTGTTAGAATTTGATTTTAAAATCAACAGAGATGGATTTGCTTCCCTTGCGAAATCTTGAGAGCAAACTCATCAAGTACAAAACAACACACATAACAAACCTCTAGAGTTGACATTTCTCCGCTTCTCATTTGGTGTGAATTCTATTAAGGAGTCGAGCGTGGACTCGACTAGAAGATTTGGAAATTGACGAGAAGGCCAAACTTGACACAACTGCTTACGATTTACGAATTTCAACACCAACACAAACACCGTACACCGGCACTGCTAGCGTTCCATCCACTATTTGGTAGTTTGCAGAAGTATTTTGTGTATTCAACCATTTCCCCCTTTCGTAAACCCTTTCCTTTTTAGTCCAACCAGAACCAACTTTCTTTGTAACGAAAATATTTGGAAATGGCAAGGCTGTCTTGACCTTTCTTGACTCAAACGAAACGAGTGAGCCAAGTTCTTAGGCTTGGCAGAGCTAATTGTTCCCTTTCTTCGTTTCATAAAGGCTTTCGAATAAATTGTATTGCTGCGTTTGCTTCTGAAATTTGAAAGGCTTTGACCAAGGTTCTTGTAAATGCACACGAATTGAGGTCACAACTCACAAGTCATCCCGTCACAACCATAAAGAATTTCAAAAAATTGGTTTGACTGTATTTGTAGGAGTAGATTTGCCTAGAATGAACGTGTAGTTCGCCCCAAATTTGCAATGCACCATAACAAATAAAAAACTACTCACTGCCGTACGAGTCAAACTAGACTTTTCTGTATTCTTTTGGTCACGAAGTCGAAGGGATAAGGATTTTGTGTCAGCAACATTTCGTTTGAAGACCCAACGAAGCATACTTTATTCAATTTTCTCCAGTTCACAGATTCTTCACTGATACACAGGGGACGAGTGTAAAGTGTTTCCAACCAAGTCGTTAGCATCCAAAGCTTCTCTATTTGCTCTAGTTTAGTTCAACTCAACTGTCGTTCTGAATTCCAATATTTTATGGATCCATTCTAGACCACCACGACTGCTACTGCTAAACTGGGGTCAAAGAAAGGGTAAAAGTTGTGGACCTTGTGCAGAGAAAATGTTGTGGGGCCAATCTCATTCCGCCGTACTGTACCTTTGAGCTCGTCGAACAGAATTTTCTGTTGCCCAAGTTTACGCGAAATTTGAACACTTTCTTCCTATCTTGGTCTTCAGGACTAGATTAAACAAATCGAACACCTGAATTTTGATGAGACCGCTCCAAATATTGAACCCGATGACTTGTAGCATTGTGTATTCTCATCTGCTTAGCCGATCTTATCTCGGTACGGTAGTCACTTCCATTCTACTTTAAGCCTAAGTACGTACTTTGTTAAAGGCCGCCTTCCTTTCGTCACTAGAGGAGCAAAGTATGTAGTTTCTTGGGTTTAATAATGCACGGTTGAGAGGATGCGGGATTGACTATTAGGCCTATATTATGGGCTGAGGAAAAAGAAATTCAAGGAAGGAAGAGGAAAAGAAGGCGTGGAGCCCCACGCTTTCATTGATCCAAGTGAGGTCTTCCTTATGAATTGAATGAGGTGCGGTGATAAATGTTCTTGTTCAGCTTATTTACGAGTTTCCAAACCAAAAGATGCACATGTTTTTGCACATTATGTGAAGTATTCAGCTTTCACTCGCTTTCACCCGGTGCAACTTTCACTAGTCGTCTACGATGCCATTGTAGCAGCAGCAGCAACTCGAGACCAAACACACAGAGACTACTGAGCATGAGGTTAAACGTCACTTCCAACCTATTCAATTTCATTGACATGAAAAATGATATAACGAACGTGTTCTCTTCGGATCAATGGAACAGATAACACACGTGTTTGTATGTATGTGCAAAACCTTGTGTGAATTGTAAACTTGAGCAGATTACCCGGGTACGGCAAACCATCCAATAATACACTTAATGGACTCAAAATTCGATAAACATGCAAATAGTACAGCCAATTCAAATTTATTGCATCACATTGCCTCAATTTGATACAAAAATTGTAGTGGAAATGGTAAGTTGGCCATTCGCGCAGAGTACAGTGAAAGAATTAACTTTACTCGATATGAAACCGGCCTGTTCCGATCAATTTAATCGACTTCTTGAATTGCCCTGCTGCTGCAACTTCAAGGTTAATAATCATTTTGGCAATGATTTCCCACCACTGTCGCTGCCCAGTTGACTTGAACAAGATTTGTGAGATTACTGGAAGTCGGAAAAACGAGGCTTTATCGTATCGGACGGACGGTGCGTTAGAAAAACATTTATTTCGAGAAGGGGAAGAACAGGATGAGGAAGACGACGAAGACGACGACTACATAGGACCTCTGGTAAGTTACAGAAAACAGAGAGGCGGACGAAAAATTTGGCAGACGTACTACTACTTCGTCTACATAGTTTCATTTTGATATATTAGGCTGGGTCGAGGAGTGCAGTGAAACAGAGCTTTGAGCTTGGCTTGGCTTGGCATCAGATGCTGAGGTTATTGCCAAATTGGAAAAATAAAATACAACCACACTTGATGGTCACAGCTGAAACTGACATGGTCCATTCAGACACTGAGGTTGAGTCTCAGCAGTCTCAACGTTTTTTTTTACAGTGCCACTGCTACCCCCGGACTCGACTCTCTTAGTTCTTCTCTCCATGTACCACCGATTCGGAGCGGTGACAGATATTAATGGTGATTGATTTTTCTCTCAAATGAGGTCAACTGACTCAACAGCTCATGTTGAGGACTTTTCTCCTTTTATCTTCATAGGAATTACGAAATTTTGGCAATCGCTAAATGGTTTTTGTACAACAGCAAATATTGTTTTGGCAAATCATTACACGTCAGGTTCTAAGTGGAGAGTCCTGTTTAGTTTTCCCATTTAGGAAATTGTTCAAAGTTCTAAAGATATATTACACAGAGGTTCCCATTTGAGGGTAAGATGAAGCCGTGAAAACATTCCTCTTGACCAGATGCAATTCCATGTTTTTCATTTCATAGTTTGTCCTCAATTCACAACTTTCTTTAGTTTTCTATTTTGCCATTTTACCTAAACAAAAATTGCATAAACTTGGCTCTCACCAAACTTGTAGCCAAAATGGAAAAATATTCTCTGCTCAAGGCTGAAACGGAAGTAACGATCATAATCTTCTACCCAAAGGTAAAAAAGCACTCCAAAACAAGTAAAAAATGGAAAAAAATAAATCCCCCAAAGGAAATCAGTCAGGCAAGAGCGACTATTGTCGAGCTGATATCAAAAAATGAAAACACTTTGCTTTCACTTGTTTAAAGATGAACAAAGTT
Organism: Hymenaphorura dentifera; assembly: GCA_034699705.1. Lineage (NCBI taxonomy): Eukaryota > Metazoa > Arthropoda > Collembola > Poduromorpha > Onychiuridae > Hymenaphorura > Hymenaphorura dentifera. The sequence continues at coordinate 9,069 of JAQGCM010001775.1, read as the reverse complement.
TGAAAGTTTGGAAAAATCTGTGACTCGGTCGGATGTTCTATAAAAATATACTGTGAACATGATTTTCCACTTTTGTGAAGAGCACGTCATGAATGCTAGCAATACCTTAGGGTCCATTTTTCTGAATTGGAAGTAAAGACTTTACGTTTAAATTTCAAATGGAAGGGTCTCCTTTCCACCCAGAAATTGGGGAGCACAATGAAAAATTCGAGTGAGAAAGAAGGGCCGCATTATTTTATTTTCTCCGCTAGAATAATAGAACATAGCGTTAGGACTTTTCAAATAAATTTAATTTGAACACTGATGGTGAAAGGCTGCACATTTTCGGTTTTCAGTTTCGGTTTTTTCAGCAATACCAATCTGTTCAAGTGCAAGGTTGGATTACAAGATTAATGATCGTTTAGTATTAGACATGATATGTGATTTGTTAGGCTGCCGCAAAATTCGATGTGTAACAACAGTGGAACTAATATTGGAACTTTCCATCTCCATTATGTTGATTCGTGGTGATTCTCAAAAAAGAATTCCCGCACCCGGGCCCAGGCCACCAACGCAACGCCAACCCACTAACTCTTCAGTCTAATGCAATTGTCCAGACCGTAAACATCCGGAATAATTTGCACTGCTGCATCTAGTTCATGAACAAAATGCATCAATAAACTCAATCGGGTCGTAAAGTTCTGCTGATTCGCTTTGGCATCAGGAAAATCATGATTTCATGAAAAAAAAACAACCAATTGTCCGAAGAATAAAATGCACCTATGTATTCCGAAATTTCATTTATTGGAGAAAGTTTATATTGGAATATGTATTGTGCATAATTTAACACACACACATGTTGGGGGTGAATGGCAAGTTGAATACAAACCAACGAATGTGTTTTGGTTGTCTGGTTGAAAATTAATAATTTCACAACCCGGTCCGCAAGGGAAATAATGCTAATGGAAATGCGCTGTATGCAAAATTACAGAGGAGAGTTATGACCTGTCTCAGTCCGAGAATGAAATTTTTAAAGTGAATTCTACCGAAAAACTGAAATCCCAATTTTATTTGCTTCAGCTGCAGCCATGATTTGGAGACTGTAGTGTTGTCAAAATATTTATTGAACTTCGAAGAAAGAGCTGGAATCATTAAGGTTCCAACCATTCGTGTGATTCAATCCAGATTCTTGAAATCACATCGGAATCGCAATTATTTACAGTTCCAAAATCTGACGACTACGTTGTGTTTAGTTGTAGGTTTCTTGTAAAAATTGGCTTTGAAAACTACCCAGCACAGCATACAAAAACTTGAGCCCTTTGCCTTCCTTCCTTCATTAAAAGTTGGGGCCGGTTTTCTTTTCTGTCGTTCCTATTAGTGTGGTAACAGGACTCTTGAGACCAGAACACACGTATGTAACATATAGCGCATTTAATTGCAAGTCCGGAAAATTCTTAATTATAGTAAATAGGTTGCTTTGAAGTTGGAGAAAAGCGAAGGCATTGAACCAAAAGTTAGTTTCACTTCCGTCTTGTTTTACTCTTCTTTTCGGACGGACAGACGGCAGAGTATGATTCGGATTCTTTCCTTCTATTCCTCCATCCCAACCCAAGCCTTTCCTTCACGTCCCATCATTTCATCCCAACCCGAGACCCGGGTTTAACCAAACTCAACTTTTTTTCTACTTCTTTCTCTGAACATTGGAGTGGAGGTTAGAACTCTTTCTAGCTCAATTTCCCCTGAGACTTATGGAAAGGGACTAAATTCAGAATAAATCGTCTCCAAAGACCCGCACATTCCCTTCCCCAGTTTTTCTCCACCGAGAAACATCAAACTACACTCACCAGAATCCATATATGATTCCTGGATTCCATCTCCTTCACACTCCTCCTCATTTTTCCCTATTGGACGTGGATGGCCTTCTTATTTAGACATTTCTTTCCTGAGTTTCAGAAGACGACCGAAACGTTTTGTACAGTGGGTTCCGAAAGTAAGTGATTGCCGAAAGCTGGATTGGTACAAAAATAATTATCTTTCTACACCCAGCTACTAATCAGGGCGGTAGTTTACCGTGGCTGTGCATTGTCCTCTGCAGAATGATGAATTTGCACAATTCTAAGCCAAACCTGAGGTCGGTTCTCCTACCTTGATTTCCTGGTAGACCAGTACGCACCTTGTTCAACTGTGTAATCATTTGATCCATTCCCTAGAAAGTTTTCTCCCTCTCCTCAAATATGTGGGGAAAGTCAAGGATGAGAGAGGCAAAGGAAAACCATCAACAGAATTAGTCTCAGGGGCACAGCCAACATTACCAACATCGTGCGTTGCGTTGGTGCAGAAGGGTGTTCATGAAACCGGGCTTGACTTTGAGGAGTCATTGCTACTTATTACACTGAGTTGTGATAAGAACTTTATGTTAAGGACATAAACAAATCCAAATAGTTAGAAGCAGATGGACAAAGTCAGCTCATAGACCAAGGAGGGTTTCGGACTTCCAGAGTCATTGCCCCTTTAATCTTTTCATCTTGCCCGATACAGACCCTGGAAATTCTTTAAAAATAGCCCATGGATCAATTGCGGTACTAATACGTTAGACTTAGAAGGTTTTTAGATGCCTTGGGTGGGCTTTTGCTTTCACTCTTTGAAATCTGAAACAAGTAGACAAGAACAAAATTGTCAGGCCCAAAACTCAATAAGTGTGGAGAACAAGAGTGTGCAATAATTTTTGCCTCACCACACCACAGACAATCTCGTAAAAGTATTTAAGTGCGAACGAGGAAAAAAGTTTTCCATACCCTCGAGTTTTATGTGCCGGACACCACGTAAAAGTTTTACATATGCTTTGGCCATGTATTTGAGAAAGTTATTTGTAGTAAAACGGCGGCTAACCGAAAGCGGAAGTCAAAGTCAGGATGACAGTGCTGCAGTGAGGAGTGACCATGCACGGGGTTAACAAGTAAAAGCATTGACGGATCGGGACAGCTAAGCTAACCGAACCAGGCCTGGCATTTTATGCGATGTCGGCTGGCGGGTATGTATTCTTTTAAGAGAATTCGATCCGATATTCTGAATCCGAATTTGGGATAGTCTCGCTCAGTCCAGTGCCAGTCCAGGGCTGTAGTTGAGAGTAGTAGTAGCCGAAAAGCTCGCATAAAAGGTATTCATTACATTAGGTTGGGTTGGCACACACAAGGACGATTCCATGAGAGCATTTTGTGCTACATAACCGCATCCTTGTACATACATATGTTGTACGTACACAAAACTCGATCAGATTCTGAAGACCCGGACGGAGGAAGCCCGAGCCAGACCATACCATCAGAGGAAACGGTCTCCGCTTTATGTCACTCTCTCATGTGAAATATGTGCTTTTTCAATGTTTTCTCTCTCAAGGAGAGCCGCAATAAAACCAATCCAATTTCTATTCAATACCTCCAACCCATTGCATTTGCTCCTCTACCCGCTTTTTGAGTTCACCATCACTCATTTCTGCTTGACTAGTACACCGGCTTGATCTCGTTCCTTTCTTCCTCACTGAATGTATTAATGCATTTTATACACTCTAATTGAATAGTCGAATCAAACATTCGGCTGAGTTGCGAGCAAAATTTTGCCAACAGGATGTTGAAAACAATTCCGGTTTGAACAAGCGAAGAGATTTTATTCGACGAAATGACTGCGTAAAGAAGCTTTTAATTTGGCATTGGATTTGGACTTGAAGTTGGGAGAAGTGCCTGTTCTGGGCTTTTCTTTTTTTGAAGTTTTTAAGAATTGAAATATTGGAATGAAGGAAGGGTCGGAATAGTTGTTAAGGAAATGGATGAGTCAGGTTGATCGATTCTTTCTAATGGTATCCTGGACCCACGGCTGGCCAAGTTAGTCACGGAACGTGGCTCCCAAGACTTCCAACGAGTTGACCACGATTGACTGACTTCGTCCAAAGACATTCTTCAGGATTTCTCATCAGAGTCGGAGCTGAGATAAGTCAAGTCGGAAAATCTCTCTCTTAGACATTCGTCAAGGACTAAACTCTCCGAGAGAAGGAGGAACAAGAAAAAGTCTTTCGCCAAAGATCTAGTTCAGCGCTAAACCTGCTAAATTGCTTTGTCGCTCTCGGTTTGTACCAATCCGGTCGTGGTCTTGGCTTGGGTGTCACTCGTGTCAACGGTACATTTAGTTTCAATTTAATACAACCTCGTGATAGCTGAATTACAAAATTTTACACTTTTGAATTTATTAAATATTCATTTGAAATGTTAATATGCAGAACACTTCAAAATTCCCTAATATTGGGGTTTATTTCCGCCTGCTAAGGAAGATCTTTATTTTGGTATTCGTATTGCTAGCCATTGTGGTAATTCGAGAACTCAAAAAAGGATTGCAAAACAAGACTATCGTCGAGTCGAGTTTTTGAGAGACCATGCGTCTTTCTTATCGTGATGTCGTCTAAAGATAGATGCAAAAATACTTTGGAGTCGTACGGAGGCTCGTGACACGATAATTCCTTTCAATCTTATCTCAAATTCTGTCGGATTGGTAATTTGAGAGCATTATTCTCAAAATAGTAGTCAGCCGCATGTTCAGGATAAGATAAATGGGCTCTACAAAATTGTAGCTTCACTCAGTATTTGCTTCGACTTTGAAAAGCTTGCCTTGCACATGTAGACATGACCTGTACTTTCGCCGAAATTATGGTCTCGTTTCGGTAAGCCCTTGCTTTACATAATTTGGTCGTGTCGGGCAGGCACGGACTGCTGAACTGGAGTTTTCTTCAACCATGCATCAGCAGGATTTCGCCAAACTCTAAACCAAAACCACGTATACGTTTACTTTAGCCCACTTTAAATTAAATTAAGCTGCCACGTAAATTAGCATCGGAAGCGTCATAATTCTAATTAATAAGTTTTGTCTGCATTCCATTCCTTTCTGAACAGAGTTTCAAACTAAAATAATTGTTTTTATTAGCAAAGAGGAAAAGTAGGAAACTTTCTCGCATTGAAAAGTGTTGAGAATATTTGAAGAAAAGAGAGAAATCAAGTATTTTCCAACGAAAACCACAGAAAGGAAACGGAAAGTCACTGTGAATGAAATGCCTCAGTTACTTTTCATTTCATTTCATTAGTTGAGATTGCATTAGGTTGGCTTTTCCAGTTAGTTTCCTTGCTCCTGCTTTCTCTCCGACTCCGACTGGAACTTGAACTGGAACTTAAGGAGAAAAGAATTTCTTTCCTTTTGTGACGCTTTGTGTGATGGAATCGAGGATCGGAGATTCCAAGAGTCTGTCTGGCGAGTTTGGTCGTCCGTGCAGCCTTGTCAGCAGTCGGCCGGCACCCCCCACCAAACACAACCAACCCGTCGAACAAGAAAAGTGACTTTTTGGCACTTTTCCTTTGATTTATTTAGCAAAGAGGAAAACTCTTTGGGAAAAGAATTAGTTAAGTAGCTAGTTCTTCTAAGAATCAATGAATGCGGAATCCGCTTTGGACCATGAAAATCCTTTCAATATGAAATTATTGGCTTTCGCTTTTAGAAATTAAAACAATTGACGATAATCCAAAGAGTGGCTTACTCTACCCTGGGAGCATTTAAGATTGAATCAAACCTCGGCCGAATATTAATTAAGTAAAGCGATTATACCGTTTGAAGACCCTCAGATTTGCAACGATTCCTGAAATAATCCTGTAATATTACATTGTAGGCATAGCGGTTTGAAAATCTCAAAATGTCATACAAAAATGACCCGATTCAATACTGAATAGTAATAGTTTTATTTTTTAATTAATAACTTTTTTTTCCAAGTTGACTTTTTGAGCGGAGTTTTCTTTTTCGTCTTCGTCACCTTTAGGTCAATAATTTGATTGTCAAATTATTGTGAAGGTTTCGCTGAAACAAAACAGTGAGCTGATCTTATTTGCAATCAGTTTGCTCTCCCAAAGTCTAATTACTAGACTGAACGTGTAGCTGTTTCGAATTATTTATACTTCAATAATCTTATGCATTTAAATGACACATTGTAATTTGTAGTCAGTGTGGATTGTGCCTTATCGCCGACCATCCAATACCTCAGTTGTAAGCAAAATGAAGTCTCATTACATTTTGATTCCAGAGAGCAGAAGCAGAAGCTAAATTAAGGTATAATTTCATTGAGCAATTAAGCACATTCTTCCACCCAAGCAAGAAATAGTTTTACGACCTTGTTTTCTTGCTAAAGTTTTTATTTGGTTACTTCTTTACCTCAACTTCAACTACTTCCAAAATTCAATATAAAATTAAAGTGGCCACATTCAACATTCTTTAGTTGAGGAACACCCAGAACGAAGTAAGTACACGCAAACGTAGTTTTGCAATGCGTGCACATTTGTGCACTTCCTCATGATCTGAATTAAGAACTGACTCTCCTGACTGAATGACAGAGTGCTTGGGAATTGGGATCCGCCTAAGAAAAGGAACTAAAATTGCAAGATACAAGGAACTGAGCTCCTGATGTTGAACCTCTTGACTGCCTTACAAAATTATCAAGGGCGACTTGTTCTTTTGCTTCATACAAAGTGATGGACTCCACCCTTCTTTACTATACTATACTACTTTAAATCCGTTTGCCAGGCTGAGTGTATTTACTTTGCTTCTGCATAATTCGACTCAACAATGCACTGCAACGTACGTAATCAATCCTATTTGGAGCAAAAAGAACTGGAGAACAAAGTCATGCTAGAATTGAGTTGGAGAGACCCTTTTCCGTATCGTTGTATAAAAGAACGTGAGTCTTGAATTTGAAAGATCAGTTCGGGCCCACAGCTTCTCTCTATCAACAGCAAAAACCAATCCTCCAGCATCAACATGAAATTCGTAAGTGAATCAATAAAATAGGGATCAATTACACATGTGGAACGGCTTACAAAACTGGTTCAAAATTTTCACTCATTCCTTCCAGGTCGTTTTCGCTTCAATTTTGGCTTGCGCCTTCGCAAAGCCAGGATATTTAGGCGGTTTTCCGTATGCTGCACCATACAGCGGAATCGCTTCTCCAGCATTCGGTTACAGCGCTGTAGCTCCAGCTTTCGGCCATTATGCCGCCGGCCCTGCCATTAGCTATGCTGCTGCACCTGCCCTTAGTTATGCTGCACCCGCCCTTAGCTATGCTGCCCCCGCCGTAGTTGCACCAGCTTTCACCAAGACCCAATATCATGCTCAAGACGAACTAGGTAAGTGTAACCTTTTATTTGTGATGGTATTTTATGACTATGGTCACCTAATTGACCTATATGACCTAAAATTTCTAGGCCAAGCATCGTATGGATATGCGCATGCCGGCCAGGCTCACTCTGCCGTTCGAGATGCCGCAGGAAATGTTCGAGGTGCCTATGCCTACGTTAATCCAGAAGGCCAAGAGATCCGTGTCGCATATACCGCAGGTCATGGCGGGTTTCAAGTTGAGAGCAACGCCCTTCCCCAGGCCCCAGTCCACGTTTTACCTGGTAAGTGTTGTGGGCGGATGCTTAATTGACACAATAAATACTTTATTCGTCTTGCTCTTCCAGGTCCCTTAGTTGGTCCAGCCCCAGTTCTTGACACCCCAGAGGTCCACGAAGCAAAAGTCGCACATGCTATTGCTCACGCCGAAGCGACCGCCAGAACTGGCCGTAAGAAGCGTGGCATTGCTTACCCCTACGGAGGACTCGGTCATTTAGGATACGCCGGTTTGGGATACTCAGCTGGACTCGGTCATCTGGGGTATGCTGGACTCGGAGCCCCCGCCATCTCCTATGCTGCTACAGCTCCAGCCGTGTATGGTGCCCACCACGCTGTGACCTATGGTTCTCCAGCTTTGACCTATTCCGCTGGCCCAGCCCTCATTGCTGGACCAGCCGTGAGAGAAGCCACTTTGACCAAGGTTGGGAAATTTTTTTTAAAAAAGAGTTTGCCTCAACTGCCTATAAGGCAGTTTAGTTTGGGCCATAGAGCTAATATAACAAGCTTGTTATACTACCTCTATGGTTGGGGCAAACTACATAGTTTTACGTAATAATCATCCACATACAATTTTACAATCATTTACATTCACGTTTTTTATTTTAGGTGGTGCACAATCCTTTTCATGCTGTGAGCTACAGAGTCGACTAAATTCTAAATTTATTATGTTAAAGTTATCCACACTCAGACTCATGTTTTTAAAAAACGATACGGAAATTTGAATCGGCTCAATAAAAGACATATACAATATCTTTCAGAAATCTCTGTACTTTTTTATTCGACAATGTCCAACATTGCGTACATTAGATGTCTAGAAAAAATCATGCTGGATAGCGAGGAAAATAGCAAATAGAATTACAGCAGCTACAGCTAGTGCAATAGCGAGACAGTCGAAAATAAACAAGCCAAAAAAAGTCTCTATAATTGGATTACTTCAATTAAAGTTTGAAGGAGCAAAAAATTTAATTACTCAAATTGCTACTTCCGTATCGCAAAACCTGAAAAATATCTTTAAAAAACGTGCTGGGAGCACTTACTGATTAGGTAAACTGGATGATTTATAGATTCATTGTGCAAACGCCACATGAAACGCCCAACACATGAAGGGTTAAACATAAGGAATTGAATCGCTTTGAATGTCAAGGCATTCACATTCTCAAGGCCGTCTTCTTCCTTCTCTTATTCCTACACATCTGCAGCAATGCAATGGGCCAAAATCCTCATTCCATTCCAATCAACTGCGCTGTGGTGCGTGCGTGCATTCCATTCCTTACACACTAAATCACCCACTAAAATCAACATCCTCATCAGATCAGATCATTATTCCCTTGTTATGCGCCCAAGATATGTCCACACACCAAAATAATTGTGGTGCCACAAAAAAAAACCTCCAACGACCGTAATTAGCTCAGCTCGGTTGGTCCATATAGTCAACACAAACAAAGATAAAAGGTATATGTAAACTAGGATATTGTTTTGTAATTATTTGGAACAACAAAAAATGACGGCGACTACCAAACAAATACAAGGATATGCTGAAATAGAAAAGCACAGAGTTCCTCGTGATCCTGGAATCGTCGAATATTCAGACTCCTATATTAATGTGCAAATAATATATAA
>JAQGCM010001774.1:0-13590 GCA_034699705.1 Hymenaphorura dentifera | reverse complement strand
TGAGTTAGATGAGTGTGAATATTTTCAATATTTTTATTAAAAGGCCCGAGAGCCGGAAAATTCACTTCTCTTGCGTTTGTCCTAACTCACCCCCTTGATTTAGCATCGTATTTTGCAGGGCTCAAGTGAGTTCCTGAACATGAGAAATAGCAAATTTGAGTCGGATCAATTCATTCACTTTCGTACTTCTTCTAAACCCACAAATCTAGCAAATAGAAGTTTCGGCCAATATATCTCCACAAAATTCGAACGACTTCAAACTGTCCAAAACGTCACAAAAATGAGGTGACAATTTTATTGCACAGCATCTGCGCCCTGAGATTTTGCATTTTGAGGATAAGACCAAGACCATCTTTTTTAAAACCTGAAGCAAGTTCCATTTTCAGCAACATTACAAATATGCGAACTTAAATTATTTCTGATTTTAATGCGTTTAGGAAAGGTCCAGTTGCCCTCATCAGCAATCAGCTTGATTATAGCGGGGGTTTGCCCTTGGTCTTTCCTCCGAAGAAGCTGAAAGTTCCGAGAAAGACATGATAGAGTCCTTTAAATCAGTTTTTGAATTAATGTACGAATGAATAATGAAGGATTTGTTCATTTAGAGCAGGCGAAAATCAATGATTGATTTAATTATTACAAATATTAAAATAATTATTATTTCAACCCGCAAAGAAATAAGGGAAAGAAAATATGCTTTATTAGTAAATTCGATAGTAAGGAAAACATGAATTTGTCATATTATTTTTCAGCAACTTGTCGCTCATCACGAATGCCCGATTTAATTCTCGTTTTAATTATTTTTGAATTTCAAAAACAGCATAAGTGCATAGCATCCAGTATGGAAAATTAAATTTTGCATTTATTTTGTACAAGGATTCGTATTGTGTGAACCCCTTCCGAATGTTTGTGTGCAACCCCGTTGCCATGGATATGCGTTTGGCTTGATCAATACATTTGAATTCACGGGAAAACTTTCAAATGATTCTGCACGGAGTATGAAAACTTCATTCTTCAGCCCTTCCGGTTGAGAGATTGAGTTTTGGTAGTGGCGTCTGAAAACGTGTAGTAAACTTAATCAATATCCAATTGCCATTTAGTTGATTTAAAAGAAATGTTAACAGGAAGAACGGTTGCAAGCATTCGGACAAATGCGAAAAAATATCAAGAGCTGCAAGACGTCCTAACCAAGGAGCAACTCAAAAGTGAACAGCACCGCCTAAATTTTGAGAAACTCAAAACATTCGTGATAAGGTTAGCCCGGGTTTACCATAATTAACTAGTTAATTACAACTTATTCTTCTAAAGTTTTGTTCACTATGATTGTATTCATTACATGGATCAGGCTACAACTGCAACGCTCACAGACCATGAATCAAAAGGTTGACGTGCTGGAAACAGTCAAAGAACCTACTGCACCTCTAAACAAAAGCGAAATTTTACCAAATTCGGTTCAAGAAATTAAACTTGAAGAAGGTGTTGATGCACCAGGGCCCAGTTCTCTAAAGAAAGGAGCAACTCAAAAGTCATCAGAACATGTAAAATGCTAATCATTGTATTATTTATTCCAAGCACTCCTTTGACTCCTTGAGCTGCATTGACTTGCAAAATGTGTCAGCTGGCTGTACGTCGCCTTTCTTTGCAGAAAAAGTTGTTTTGCTTTTACAGTTGAATGTTATTAAGGAGGATGGTACTAAGTTTGCTAAGCCGATTGTCAATAAAAAAGAAGAGTCTCAAGAACTCTTCCAACCAGGAAGAGAGAAATTGAATGAAGGCGAGGACGGAAGAAAGCTAGTCGAGCTCTTGAAAGAGACTCAACACTGGAAGAAACTTTACATAAGAGTCTTGGACGAACATCAGAGATTCAAAGCACAGGCTGACTTTGTTCTCGAGTCCAACATAAAAACAGCTGAGGAGAAGGTATAAATGGGCTTAAAGTGAAAATTAAATCTAAATAAATTATTCAATTGATTACAAAATGGAGGAGACAGGGGACTAATAAAAAAAGAAGAAAAACTCCAATACATTGCACCATTGCACGACGGAGAAAAGAGAAAGTTTTATGCACTAAGAGCTGAGACCGAAAGGCACTACGTTTTCTCACACCTCCTTGACTTCTTTTTTTCTCTTAAATTTTAACCAAAAGGTTTCAGTTCTCGTGGAAGAAATGGAGACAACCCGTCAAACTTTAGAAAAGGAAAAGTTTTCTTTGACTTCAACTTGTCGAAACTTGAATCGAGAAAAAATTGCTCTCGAGTGTGAAATCCGGGTAAGCAGGCTCTCTTGTCTCATTAATTATACTCATTTTTTAGTCTTTTTTCTTATGAATGCATGCATTCATTCTTTCCTTTACCGACTAAGAAGAAGACTCTCTCTCTCTCTCACTCTGACTCTCATTTTGTTCACCGGTGAAAAAGTGAGTGAGCGAAATTCTGTTTCAATTTACGCTCTGTCCCAAAAAGATACTTTGTAAAAGTTTTGTCATTCTTTCGCTTCTTCCGAGTTCCGAGGTTATGCAAGCAACCATGAACGGATACGCTGTGCATGTGCTTTTAGATATGCAATTTCGCAATTTCCTTTCTCCATGGCTGGTTAGATTCCTTCTTTTTGCAAGCTTCTTACACAAGCATTATGCATTCAATTAATTTAATCTAGCCTAAAAATGGCCTCCTAGAAAGACTATGCTTGGTAAATTGAATTTGGGGTTTGTCTTTGTCTTCTTGTATGGAAATGTTGTGCTTCTTTTACATCATACAATATTTTTTCGTACCAATCCAAACAGCTCTTTTGAACCCACAGCAGCCATGGCTCGCATAACTTTCACAAAGCTAAGAAGAAGCTAACCGAAGAAAAGTTTGGCAAAAACCCGAAACGGAGTTTTATACAAAGTGTTTGCAGGCAGTAGGGCGTTGGATGCATATGTAGTTGAATGGAAGTGGGTTGTGTCGTGTCGCTTCTTGTGTGACGCGTGTGTCTTGTGTGATCGTCTTGGGCGTGTGGTTGCTAATAAATGATAAGCTATTAAGACATTTCTTGAGTTGAAAGAGAAACTTTTTTTACAGACACTTGGTGATGAATTGGAGGAGACGCGACGAAAGTTACTACGTCTTGAGGAGAAAGTGACGAAGGAATGTGACTTTCACCATCTTCACAAGATAGATGAGAGTAATTTTCATGCGTCAGAGGCAAGTTTTCACTCAAGTTTACATTTACGACGACTCCTTCAGCCCTATTTCTTCTGCTTGGAATACCTCTCCATCCCTATAATACTCAAATCTCTCCTCCTCTTCACAAAGAAATGATCAGGGATTAATTTTGGCGTACACTGAAAATAGGACAAGAATTTAATTAACTTCAGCATACTTTGCTGTTCCCGCAAAGAGACAAAAAAAGAGGAAAGAGAGCAGTAGTCCGGGTAGTCGGGGTAGTTTAGCTTCCCAATGTCTAGAGACGAAATTTGTCACACGGAAGTAGTAGCGAAAAAGCGAGATGCCTAGATGATGCAATTAAATCGCTCTCATTAATTAAAATTGTAATTGTACTTTGACTATGTAGATGGCAAATTGCCGGAACGAATCTCACCGCGGACTCAGGAGTGCACTGGCAGCCAGTGAAAGAAAGAATAAATACTTGGAGCAAGAAGTCGAGGATGTGAATACGAGAAATGACCAGCTCACGGAAGAAATTAAGGAAATCTATTCTGCACACGATGAGCAAGTCAAAGAGCTGAAAAATGCAATGAATGTTTACGAAACTCAACTTGAGGAGCAAAGGGCCCAATTCGAAATTAAGGTTGCAGGTAAAAACTAGCGACTCTTCAAGAGAGTATATCGAATAAGTAAAACAATTCACATTTCATTGTATTGCACCGCAAACTGCCCTCACCGCTATTGTGTAAAAATTTGCGAGAAAGTACGACTTAATTTTAGATTCTGCTAAAGCTATCTCAGCGTAGATGTGCAGTAGCGCGTAGGTCTGACGAACGTTTATATTCTAAATGAAGGGTGAATGAAATGTGACAAGGAAATACTTTCGATTTCTGATTGTCGAATCACTTAGATTAACGTACAAATATTGCTAAAACAATAACACCTTTTCGAATTGACTAATCGTAACTATTTTCTGATTTCAGAAACTGAGAGTATGGTGGAGGCACAAGAAAATTACTTGAAGGAAATTGATTCATATTTAAAAGAAAAGGAGGAAAACGGAACGTTGAATACCGAACACCTCAGTAATTACGCAGCTGGGCTTCTAAATGAAAGCAATAAGGCTTTACTCGTATGTCCTTTAGAATTTAACTCGTTAAAGAATTTCGTTTTTTCAAATTCCATTTTGGTTGTATGTTTCCTTTTAACATAAATTTCCATTAATTGTGAAAATTACTTGATGCTGATAGTTGACTTATTTGCAGATCTTGGAGCAGAGACTAGAAAAGAACCAAGTTCAAACCAAGGATTTGACATCCAGTCTACTCAAAGCAGTAGAAGTAATTAAAAAATTAGAAGTCCAAACCAAGCATTGCTATGATGACGTTTTGCGTTCCTGTACTGAGATTTACACTGCGCTCTCAATCCCTTGTTCTCCAAAGCGAGGAAATAATTTTTCAAAGCCTTTTGAATTGGAACCGACAATTGGTTTATTAGAGAGTAAATTTCAATCATCCAAGCTAGACGACGGGACGGATCCCGAAGCAGTCTTAAAAATGACCAACAAACTCCTAAATGAGTTGACCCATAACCTCAAATTTTGGAAGAAGGAGAATGACGCTCAATTCGAGCAATTGAAGATTCGAACACGCGACCTCGAAAACAATCTGAGTACTGGTAAACTAAAACTTCTCTCAGAGCTGAAATCGACGCGAGAGGTATAATAATAATACTATTTTTTAAAATGAATCTCTAATTGATTCTGTAATACTCATAACATAATAATTAACAGAAATACCTCAAGTACCGACGATGGGTTAAAAATGTTCGCGGAAAACTTACTAAATCCCAATTGAACAGAAACGTTAGACGTCGATCTTGTAGTCGTGGATATGTTGTGGGAACTCCAAAATCAAGGCAAAAATTCGTGGTGTTTCGAAAGGAAACACCACGAAAACGACGAAGTTCAGCAATGTGCGTAATTCACCCTAACGAATTAGCTCAATTGCAAAGGAAACATGTAGAATTCAGAAAAATATTGGAACATGTCGACAAATATATTTCACCAGAACCAGACTACTGGAAAGTGAGAGGATTAATTGTCTGAACCATTGGAAATAAGCTGAACAAAATAATAGCTACTTACTCGAGTTTATACTTTTATATATAATAATCAAAATTGATAAAATTTTACAAAATATATGCTAGCTGTAGTTTTTGTATTCAATTTCACCGCGTTTTTGGTCGTTTTCCTTTCGAAAAAAATTCGAAAAGTTCTTTCCTTGCTTTAATCCTGTAGTTTTCGTACGCACTCTTGGTAGGATCGTCCAACGCTGTGACCACGTCGGTTGCAAAAGAGGCAAATTCCACAAATTCGGAGTCTTGCATCATGGCCTTGAACTCAGAATTAGGATCATCACAAGAGTCCAATATTGTAATGTAGGAACGTATTTTTTTGTTCTGAAGAAGAGTCTTCATTTTTGTCAAGTTTTCTGCAATGAAGAATCAAATTTGAGAAATATATCACACCGCATAACATTTTGAAAATCACTCTTTCAGTTCCTTCTACATTATCAATTCTAGGAATGAAAATGGTAATACGAATTGCGAAGTTACTTTGTTCAGAGAGCGATATAAATTCTTATAGACTTCAAATCATTAGAAACTATCAATTCGTCTGCGTTTATAGGTGAACTATATTCCTCTGATTTGAAAGAAATTGTGGCCTAGAATTAGACTAAGTCCTTTGATTGCAGATATGTTTTATTTAAATTGAGGTGGTGGCTGACGACGAATGGAATCAATTTCAATATAACGATTACACCTGAAATGGACCAGAAGTGCATATGCTTTTTTCGTTTCAATTGCAAAAGCTCAATCAAATTAAAACCATTCAACTTCAAATTTCAACTCATAAATCATAAATCCTTCAACGTCATCTTCACTTTCCTTAGCAATGAGATATTGTGAGTATTGAATACATTCCTCGTCATCTTTGTGAACTTTGAGAACAACGTCATCGCTATAATAGAACCCGGGCTTGTTATACTTATCTCGTTTGTGCTGAAGCGAACCCCAAAAATATTTTGCACTGATTCTAAAAGAACATGTGCTGCTATTGCGCCAAATACGGTATCTGGTAAAAACTATCAGCTGTCCAACTCAAAACTAGGCAAACATCGTATTGGCACTTTCGAAATTTCGGATTGTACGGTAACAAGGTATTTGACCTTCTTGGTTTAGGTTCCACAAAATTTAACAACATTGGCATAACTGATAGTACGAAATCATCAAACTATCTGTTCTCAAAGAATTACACGTATTTTTTGACAATGATTACTCACCTGAATTGCAAAGTCTTTTTAGATTCTTTCTTGGAATTGTGTCTTCTGTTGGGTAGTAATAAGTATATCTTATGCCGTTGGATAAATTTTCTTCCTTCGCAGGAATGAATTTGACGCAAGGTCCATTTTCTTTATGAGCTTTGCAGCAGGTCACGGAACAACTGGAAGCAAATCAAAAAGAAAACCCCACTTCTTTCAAATGACAAGTCAGATAAAAGATTTCCATTTATATACATAATATGTATATTCAAATTGTCAAATTAGCTATTTGATATATTATATCAAATAGCTGGAAGGAAATAAATTCACAACGGAATTACGCATATTGCTAAATTTGATAAAAAAACGTTTTTTGTGTACATATTGGGTGTGACTGTGACCATAAGAAATACGTTAAAAACTTAGCAGCCAAATGTACAAAGGAAGTCTTGCAATCCTATCCCTCCCTTACTACTTCACAATATACTTGAAATTGGCTAATTTTCATTTTTCATTTGACAATAAATTTTTTAACATCTCCTAAATTGAATCTGACAACTTTTTAATTAATTGAATTGGTGTCGTTAGTCTTAACGCCAAATTATATCATATGTAGTTTGCACTGACTGCTCCAAGCCTGAAGTCCAGCCTTTTTCTCAGGAGCTAACTTTTCAATTTTGAATAAATCGTTTTAGTAAAACTCGGTAAATACTTTTAAGAATGTTAACCAACTAATGAAATGACTAAATACAAATAATTCCCCCTCTCCTGCTAGTAAAAATAAAAATCAGAGTTTGGCTGATTTATCAAAATTTTCCTTTCTGTCTGTCTGTCTGTCATTTGCATTATAAAACGGATAGCGCGCCGGTATCGGATTTAAGCACAGTTAAAGTTTAAATTACATAAAATTTTAACTATGATTTTAATTTTAGAAACTTACTATTTCTCTCGGCAAGTTGGGCATTTATACGGTGGATTTTCTTTGGCACAAACTATGCATGACTCTGGTTCAGGTTCAGCCTCCTCTTCATCGTTGTAACCACCTCTGTTTCCATATCCGTAATACATTTTGTTCCAAATAATGAAAAAGAATTCACTGAAAATCCAGACTAAATTTTAATTTTGAGTCAGTAAATTTAGTTTTTGTAGCACGTTCAAGGTCCAACTTTCTTTGCTTCCTTGCTTTGAGAAAATGAAGAGAATTTCCATGCGGTTTTATAAAACGGTAGTGTTTGGCGGCGTTGTTGCAGAGTTCTATTTTTATTTTGCTTCTCATTCAACCCTAGCTAGCTGCTGCCCAGCTGCTTTTGGCTAAAAAATTTCGGATGGAAAACTTTGCAAGTTGCAAAATTCATAAACGAAATAAAATAATTTGTCTAAGAAAATTCCTTTTTTTCTAACTTCATGAACAAACTGCAGCAGAGTTCCACTTGTTTTCTGAATTTCGTTTAATTTTGTGGTCGTATTTTTGTACGGACTTCAAAAAAATAATACATTGAACAGTATGAAATTATCAAAAATTAAACAAAATCTTACAACTTTTTTTATGGACTAAAGTGCTAAACACATATGACAAGTGAGTCAGAATTAGCATCAAATGATTTAGAAAACAAACCAATGGAATAATTTTTGAAATTTTTATTTTATTTTGGTATTTTAATTTTTTTTTTAAACTCATCTCTTATCCTATCATCGCCAAATTTATTTACCACTGCTTTCAGGCTGTCACTGTCACGTCTAATTGTGAACCTTGCTGGGTTCCAGGAGTGGTTGCGCTAGGGACGCCTTGACTCTGGGGCTGAATTTGGGCAAGAGTCGGAACTTCTTCAGCTGGAGCATTTGAAATCTGGGTCAAACGTCGCTCGTTCTCCGCTCTCTCGATCGCGGTCACCTCTTCCTCGTGGATTTGTTCCTCCAAATTGTCCGGAGCAATCCACACAAAAATGTAAGTAAGAACTCCGAGAACCGCGATTGTAATGATCGGTACGAAAACCCAGTACCATTCCCGAATGTGAACATCAACAAAGCCACCAAACCGTCGTCCAACATTCAACCTTGAATTTTCTTCGTCGAAACTGTCATAATTAAACGACGAGGTCAGACCGTTACGGTCCTGAACGACACACTCGTAACGCCCAGCTTGTTTTGATGCGTGAGGACCATCTGGACCAACCACTTTGACAGTGCTCAGGGCTGCGACTTTGAGATCTGTCAGGTCTTTGAAGGTAGCTATTTGTGTAGGACCTTCCTTTGTGATCTAATATATCAAATCAGAGAACAAATCAGACCTCCATCTAGCTCTAAATTTCTACCATCTAAGGACAATGGTAAATGGTAATCAATTACCGTTAGTTCTTTGTCATGATATACTGATTCGTTTTCTCCTGGCGTTATGGTCTTATCTGATAGGACCCAGAATATTTTGAACGGTTGTTGCGAGCAATTGGTTCGGGTGACCTGATCGTCTCGAACAACACAACGCCACTCCGCCGTGCCGGTACTCCGTTCCTTGAATGAGACTGGGAAGTCGGTTTCAGGCGGCGGACGAGTAAACACATTGAAGTAATGATACCGATTTCCACCGAAGCAACCATAGGTCCTGTAGTAGTTACTTGATCTCGGGGCTTTGATATTGAGATTTGTATTACTTGCATCGCTCCAAGCGTCGTTAAACTCAGAAGCTTCCTGAAATTATGATTCGTTTAATTTTTTATTCTCCAAAATTTAAAAACTACAAAAGAATATGCTCTCGGCTCTCACCATTCCTTGGCCAAAATGTTGCCAGCGTTGTACACTGCTACATGGGCAACTCAAGCTCATGGCCTCGTCTTGATAATTCAGAAATATTACGGTGCCAGATCGATCAGTGAAGTCATCTTTGGCGTCCGGTTGGTGATAGCGTCGATAGTCGTACAGACCACGGAATTTGAAAAAGAGTCGGCGTTGGTGGTGCAGGGTTCCATCGAAATTACAATCGTTTGCATCTTGCGTTTTTGGGAGAACGTTGTTCCACCCTTGTCCTTGTCCCGTAGCCACAGCCAAAACGAAGAGCACTACCAAAACTTGGAGAAGCAGCATTGTTTCAGGTGTTTAGTGCAGTGTAGAATGAAAAAATGTCCTTGTCTAGCTCCCTTGTCAATTTTTCTAGGCCTGCAGGAGAAACGATAATCGTGCGCAAAAATTTTATTTCACTTTCATGGAATGCATTGTCCAGGACAAACAGTCAATCACTCAAACGAACAATCGTCAAGGTATCCTGTAATGTATTCCTAAATATTTCAGAAATTCGCCAAAAATCGAAATTTGAATATTGGGATCTGCAATTAATTTTCTCACATTTTATTTTATTTTAATTTTTAAGAATGTTTCCAGCCGATCTGGTCGTGTGATACTACCCTAAAGCAGCACTAGGTAAAAGTATCTCTAAGGTCCCTGTCCATCTCAATAATATATCAGGAGTTTAAAATAAACTTTTCTAAAGTAGGCTACACAGTATTGTAAAAATTGAAGCCCTGAACTTTAAAAGAAATTCGTGGACCAAATAATTATGATTTTAACATGCAAATTTTAAAATTTTCTTACTAGTATGGTTCCAATTTCTCAATGTACAAATGAAAATGCCAAATCGCCAAATCTGGGCCGCTGGGTTTGGTTAGAATCTAGCTTCCTGTTGAATCTGTATAGCTTTCACCACGCGTCAGAGCTGAGATCGAGTTCTGAAATTTAGTTTAATTTAAATTTAAAAATTATTCAAAATCAGAATGGAGTAAAAATAAAATTGATGCTTACCGGTCAACGTCTGGTCCAAGATTGAATGAAAACTTTGACGAGACTGACTAGAGTGACGCAACAAAATTACGTGGCTGGATCCGATTGGATGACAAAAGGAAAGGTTGATGACCTCCGATGGCTTGTCGCTTTAGATTAGGGATTTGGGAGCTGGCGAGACGACAGTGAGTTGCGTAGCTCACCATTAATATTTTAAAGTATCAAACAACAAAAATTGACCAGCTGTTGCCATGGGGACGGGACTTTTTTTTAACAAATTTTAACCTCATGGAGGGGGATTTCGTGTGATAAAAATGTTTATATTCCTTCTTGTGTTTTTACTACACCAAAATCATCGGACGCGTCAAAAAAGCAATTCAGCATAGCATGAGCAGAAACAAATAATAAAAACAAATTCAAATTCGATACAAATTCTAGAATTTCTACTCACGAAATGACTCATCTCGAATTGCGGAATGTTTCTGCGACCAAATCTCAAATTTCTCCTGTCATTTTCCACTATTAAACAATTAAATTAAAATTCCATTTTGCATTAAGATTTGTCGACAATTTTTTATAAGAATACCTCGCGGCGCAAGTGCAATAATGTCCGCCTTTGCATTATGCATATGGAATGCTTTTGGTCCGATTCTTCAATTTAATTTTGAAAGTTTTGGAAAATCCAAAATTGAAAACTGTTGGATGGAATTACTTCAAACTGTGCAATAGTGTGCCCGTATTCCCCCGTTAATGTCTACTTGCGAAACCTGCGATACATTTTTGTACGAATAGCTTCAAGTTTACCTTCACCTTTTACAATAAACCATTTTTCAGTTTTAGCAAAAAAATGTCGAATAATGATATTCCGGGCAACAGGTTATCCGTTCCACATTATACCTTAGCTTCAATATTTCCAAATATAATTTATGATGAACCAAAGGCTAGCACATCATTTTAAAACACCCTATACATTCATGGCTATCCTTTGTCTCAGTGAATTGATTCAAAGATGAAGTACATGATTCGTTATTTATTAAGTTTCGAACAAGAGCTCAGTTGTGTGTCAATCGTCAGAGATCATCTTGAGGCAATGAGACTGCGAGGGTATTTTCGGTGAATAAAAACCGAAGAAAAGATAGAAGTTGGAGTCGCAATTGAATGAAGCTTCTGCATTACGATAAGTGCTTCATCTTCTCTAAAGGACTTCTCTTACATAATATTGCGTAGAGAGTTAACGCGGTCAGAGGCACCAAGTCCAAGAGCTTCAGGCTTATAAAATGAGTCTGAAGAAGAAGTCTAAAGTAACTGCTCGCTCTGGGATTGTAGAATTGGGGGTGGACTCCACTTCATGAACATGAAGCAGCATTTGCTTCCTTCTACTTCCAGTTCCAACTTCCAACTCCAACCTCACCAAAAAACACTGGCGTATTTCTCTCAAAGAGTTGAGCAACAAAATCCACATGTGTTCGCATGGTACGAGCGGTTGTGTTGTCTAGTCCTAGCCAGTCAAACTTCTCATCTCGAACCTCCAAGAAGTCCTCTTTGACTTCTTCCTCTGAAACTTTGCCCAGGGTGTCAGTCTAGAATCAGTAGAATCAGTAGTTTCAGTAGTACTGCCACTAGGGTCAGTCATTCCATTCAATTCTTCAGAAATATTTTCAAATTGTGACTGTGGGTTACATGGTTGCATACATCTCTCCTTGGGAAATAGGGAAGCATTTGTCAGAGAGATCTTTACAAGAAATTCATCCCCTGATATGAGGTAAACAAATATTTATTTGTAACTTGGACTGACTTCACACCAGGAGATAACCATAACCGACCTGAGTGCGTCAGTCACTCACTCAAATGGATTAGGCTCATCTTAATCTAATCGTTCGTGTGAACTGAAATGGTGTAGATTTGGCTAAGAGTAAACTATACAAAAAAGTGCATTCCGAAGGACGTGTCCCGGCTAACTTAATAGAACTTGGATGTTGATGCTCATCTTTGTTTACTTTTTCTCGTCGTGTTTATACATAGCATAACTTCATTTTTCCCGTTTGACCATGGACAAGGCGAAATGCTTTTCATGTGGAGCGGAACAAAATTCTCTGGGCTGACGTTATTCTGGAGTGAGGCTTTGCAAGCATATTTTTTTATTGTTTTTCTAAGAGGATCAAACTAGCAGTAAATATGTCAAACATGTTGAAATGCAATTGCGTAAAATTAGGTCGGGAAAGTTTTAAAAGATTTCACTTTAAGTAGGACAGGGGCCAAACTACTGCAGTCTGTTACATATACAACAAGCAAAACTTTGTCGCAGCAGCAGCATTCTCGGAAAATATGGCTTAATTGAATAACCACTTCGTTTTGTAATTAGAAAAATTCATTGGTAGTTGTAATTTTTTCCTGGACTACTTTACTTGGGAGTCCGGTCCAGAAAGGCCAATAAAATGTGACAGAAAGTTGTGGTCAGGAAGACTGACTTTCCGGATTTGTAAATGTCTTTGTACTCCTTTTGGTTGATTTAGCAAATCCGTCTTATGTTTTGTACAAATTGCCGGTTGGGACATATGCGAGCGTGACGTGACGTGACGGACGTGTGTTTTTACATTGAACTGGACGCCCTACTACAATCTATTTAGGCTGAATCTATTTATTTCCTAGATATTGGGAAATTGACATTCAGTGATTCCAGTATAAAAGCAAGAGAGTAAAGGGAATCAGTAGTCGAACAGAAGAGTTAGTTTCGGTTGACATTTTGCAAAGTGAGCGAGTGAGTGAATTGGAATGACATTAGTCTGCGCGAATTACTGAAGGTTTTTGCAATAATATATACTATTAACGTCCATGTGGAAAACTAAACAAAAAGTGCATGGAGAAAACACATAAAACACGAAACGTATCGATTTATCGATTCACTACATTTCCCGTGCATTACAGTACAGTCTGCTGTGACTCAAGTGCTCGCATCGCAACTTTTGTCGTTCACCGAACCGGAGAAGTTTTGGCTGGAGCCAGACGAAAAATGAATGACAAAGTCTCCAAGAAGTCCCACTGAAAAAAATCAGAGAATTTTTAAAGTACATTCAAAATAGCAAATTTCGCAGTCTTTCATCTGTCTGTAGGGAAAGTATTTCTTTCGATTTCTGCTCAATTCAATCAATTTATTACATAATTTTGTTTCAATTCGCAACAAGTCTTGCAAGTTTGTAAGTCCAATGCAACGTAGTAGTATTTTCCCCAGACATCCGAGTTGAAATCGTGCAATGTCCACGACAATAATGATTTCATTTGTTGACGGAAATCTATAGTGTTAATTTTGGAAGTTGAACAAAGTAGTTGGTCACGTCACGCTCAAAAAGCTCATA
>JAQGCM010001773.1:0-13591 GCA_034699705.1 Hymenaphorura dentifera | reverse complement strand
GTCCCTTTTATTTGCCAATTCACAATTGCCTGTGCTGTGTCCTGTTCCTGGCCGGACGTACTGTTCATGTCTAGTTTGTCTAGTTTTGGTCTAATTGTTGTTTCTTCACTCAACAGATTTGAAAATATGAAGTACATTCTAATTACGGGAGGAGTGATCAGTGGAATTGGCAAGGGAGTGATTGCCTCTTCAATCGGAGCGATTCTGAAATGCTGTGGGATGCGTGTGACAGCAATTAAAATTGATCCGTACATAAACATTGATGCTGGAACGTTTTCACCGTACGAGCATGGTGAGTTCAATTTGTTAATTTTGTGTGGTTTGCCGAGTGATGTGTGTAAAACCTAGAGGAAAAACGATTTATTATAGGCGAGGTTTTTGTTTTGGATGACGGTGGGGAAGTTGATCTAGATCTCGGCAACTATGAAAGATTTTTGGACGTGACACTGCACAAAGACAATAACATTACGACTGGAAAAATTTATCAACAAGTTATCGACAAAGAACGCAGAGGAGATTTCTTGGGCAAAACTGTACAAGGTAAAAGAATACATTGCTCTGAATTCATTCTAGCCAACATAAATCTTTAGTCAATTTGTATTAATTTTTTCGTTTTCGATATTATTAGTGGTTCCTCACATCACAGATGCAATCGAGCAGTGGGTAAAAGTGGAGTCCAAACGACCGGTCACCCCTGACAATTTGGAGCCCGAAGTAAGTTACTGTGATGCAAAATTTTGAGCAATTCCGTTTTAACTTCTGACTTTTTTCATCTGGATTTGTACAACTTCGACATTCCAGATTTGCATCATTGAACTCGGTGGTACGATTGGTGACATCGAGGGACGGCCTTTTGTTGAAGCCTTTCGACAATTCCAATTCCACGTTGGTCGTGAAGACTTTTTTGTCGTGCACGTTTCTTTGGTACCCCAGGTAAAAGAATAGAATTTCCAAACATAAATGCATAAAATAAACGTATAAGCGAGAAATTTGATTTTTTGAATTCCAAACCAAATTTCAGCCCAAAGCAACTGGCGAACAGAAAACAAAACCAACACAACAATCTGTGAGCCAACTTCGCGAACTGGGATTAAGCCCAGATATGATTGTGTGTCGGTCTGGAAATAAAATTGGCCAATCTGTAAAGGAAAAGATCTCTAACTTTTGCCACGTGGCAACAAGTCAGGTTCGTTGAAATGATTTTGGCTCTGGAAAAGTAAAAAAAAAAAGTAGTGTAGTATTATCTAAACGTAATTTGCTATATTTCTCAGGTGCTAAGCATTCATGACTGTGACTCGATTTATCGCGTCCCACTTATCCTCGAAGAGCAAGGAATTGTGGCCGTTTTGAAAGATAAACTTAAACTTCCCATTGAGCTTCCACTTCCTGTAAATCTTATGAAAAAATGGAAGTACTTGGCAGACGCGTGAGTAGATTACATTTCTAATAGGCTTCCCTTCGCAGGGAAATTTTGCAAGTACCGGTCTCACTCTCTGTAACTGTTTTGAATTTTCAGCGCTGAAAAACTGACTGAAGAAGTTGTTATTGCGTTGGTTGGAAAATATGTTGAGCTGGAGGATTCGTACGCCTCTGTGACAAAAGCGCTTCGCCATGCAGCTTGCTTTGTTGGGCGGAAACTGATTCTTAACGTAGGCGTTAAATTTGATCTAAAGAATCAATATAAAAACTAATACGAGACTTGCAAGTGGATTTTTTGAGCTAGAAATTAATTTCATTCGTACATTTGCCCACAGTATATTGACTCAGAAGAGCTGGAAGAGAAGACTCTGCAATTGGATCCTGTAAAGTATCATTCATCATGGAAAATGTTGTGCGAGGCAGAGTAAGTGCAAAAAAATCTAATCTATTTGTCATGTTTTATGCCAAAGTGATTGATTGAAATTCTGCTTCAGAGGAGTTTTAGTTCCTGGAGGGTTTGGGGAAAGAGGTGTCGAGGGGAAAATCTTAGCTGCTAATTGGTGTCGTGCTCGCAGAATACCATTCCTAGGCATTTGCCTCGGCTTGCAGGCAGCTGTGATTGAATTTTCAAGGTAATTCCCATTCTAATTATTAAGCTTTTTTATTCAGTAAGAATCGTGCTTGTTTACTTTTTTTTTAGTACGGGTAAGTCGGAAATCATTTTCGTGCAGACTCGTGCAAGCTAACTTAAGGAAAATTTTCTAATTTGTTCTGATTTGTCGGATTTAGAAATGTTCTCGGGATTAAAAATGCAACTTCGGCTGAGATTGATCCAAACTCCGAAGTTCCAGTTATCATCGAAATGCCTGAACACAACCCTGGAAGATTGGGTGGCACCATGAGACTTGGTCGCCGGACTACGGTTTTCCAAGACGGACTTCCATCTGTAATGAGTAAGTCTGGAATTATGATAATATGTAAAACAATCGATTTTATAATTTGCTTTTACTATTTTGCAATTTGATTTATACCATTTTTAGAGCAACTTTACAACAATAACATGGAAGTTGAAGAGCGCCATCGTCACCGCTATGAAGTCAATCCGAAATATGTTAGTGAGTTGGAAGCGGCAGGTCTTATTTTCGTTGGTAATGAAGAATTCTCTTTTTTTTCTATAAATGAAGCTTATAGAATCTTATATATGATCTATACAATTGCGCTATTTTATTGTCTAGGGAAAGACACTACGGGATCTCGTATGGAAATTATGGAACTTCAAGATCATCCATTCTACACTGCAGTTCAGTTTCACCCAGAATATTTGAGTCGTCCTTTGAAACCATCACCTCCATACGTTGGACTGTTGCTCGCCGCCTCCAAACAATTGGAAGAATATTTTGCAAATCCAATGAAATTTGAGAATGGACACAAAGTTCCATCTTAAACACCCTTCTTGGAAGAGTGCAACATCTAAACGAACAATTTAATTCATTCAGTCATAGTTATTTTGTTAATTTTAATATCTGACAACATTTTATTACCGCCACAGTACAGGTCAGATAGACTTGTAAAATTGTTTTTTGTTTTATTTCTAAAGAAATTTTTTAGCATTTATTTGTTTGAATTCATTCTTTAACTGAGAGAAGAGAAGAGAGAGAATCTTTTAATAAATGACAGACTGAATTTTAAAAGCATTGCATTTGGATTAATTAGACGAATCAAACTCTTAATGGCCATTTAAGTTTCTTTAAGCTCAACAATGCAATCCAAAATTTGAAAAATACAATTGACGATAAATTCGACGCTAGATTAGACTAGACCTCAAACCAAGTGTCAAAATCAACTGCAGCTGTTATTTAAAGAATAAATTCAATTTTTAATATCTGTTAATAAAATAGAAAGAAAAGAAGAGAAAATTCATAAATTTCATTCGACGTCCAACTCGTAGTTTTGTGAGCACGCCGGCGCACTCACTGCTCTGCTCTAGAATGGGATTCTCGAAATCGCAACTGAAACGTCAGTCTCAGCTCTCAGCTCAGTCGATCGTCGTAGTCAAGCTGGAGCCGCTGCTCAAAAAGTACTTCTCATCTTCTCTCATCTTAAAACGTAATTTGTGCAAAACTGTCGACTTTTGTCTGTCAACTGATTAAAATCAAAGTACGAGAACAAGAAGTGACGGTGACAACGGCAATGAAAACGAAGGTTCAGAAACATTTGGCTGGAGTGCCTCCAGTCCTTGAGCAAGGAAAGGAATATATCTTGACCTGTCGGACCTCATTTTTGTCCGGGCGTATCATCTTGAGCTTCAAGGATATCAATACGGTATGCTACGCTACACACAAAGACACTACTAATTATTTAGCAAAATTCAAATGTGAATAATATCAAAATGCATTCCCTAATTTTAAAATATTGTTTGTGGTCGTCATTGTATTGTGCTACTTAGCTCTCTCTGTATTGGACTGGTAATGCAAAGTAGGGTCGAATTCGAATTACTACGAATGAATATGGTCAAACGATTGGAAGGTTTTCATGTCCCCAATCTCCCCAACCATTTGATACCATCGTAATGGTTCTTCTCCTTGTCTTAGTCTAAACATGGCATTGGAGGTTGGGTAATAGCTTCGAATGTAGTGAAACAATTCGAAAATAATGAGCGCTGCATGCTGCATTTCCAGCCAGTTATGAAAATTATGAATAGCGAGTAGACCAACGGAATACTGTAGTATCGATTGGGGTGTAGTTATATTATATATATTTTTTGCCTCCAGGAAATTCATCAGCACCAACTAGATCAGTATGGCCAACCAGGTGCACTAAATAAAGTACCAGCCGAGGAGATATGCGTTGACCTCGTAGTCCTTTGCTTCAATGAAAAGACCCAAGAAGCGTTTCGAGCCCAAGTTCTGGAAAGTGTAAGCTCCGAGTCCGAGAGTAAAGTCGTTGTTCTTGCTGTGGATGCGGGTGTCATCACTACTTGCGACCCAGGTGACCTACACTACATCAATGAAGAATATTTGAAAATACCATTCGAGGTAGGTGTC
Organism: Hymenaphorura dentifera; assembly: GCA_034699705.1. Taxonomy (NCBI): domain Eukaryota; kingdom Metazoa; phylum Arthropoda; class Collembola; order Poduromorpha; family Onychiuridae; genus Hymenaphorura; species Hymenaphorura dentifera. The sequence continues at coordinate 9,128 of JAQGCM010001773.1, read as the reverse complement.
TAACGTTTATATTCATTTCCGTTGTGAACTTGAACTGCTACTCTACAGATTTGAAGAATTGGCCAACCACAAAATGTTTCCTTAACCCTTAATTTTATTTTGCAGTCCTTCATGTGCCAGCTGGCAGGGGTGGACTTTTTTCAATCAACATTTGTTATGCGAAAAGCTTTAGAAACTAACCCGGACCTCTTCTCAGGAGACTTGTACGGAATTCGAGTGGGCACAGATAAATATGGTCTACCTCTACTCGAGCTTAAGGCCTCTGACAGGAAAATAGATTGCAACGCTTTTCTTTTGGAGTCGATTTTCGCCTTTAGCCCAGGAGAATTTCCAAAACGCGTAATAATATCAAACATCTTGCATTAGGGAAGGTATGCGACCTAAATTAAAGGACTTTAATTTGTTTAAAGGGAGACAAGGATAGACTCGGCTCGCTTTCACACTACGAAGACAACGGAGAAGCGTATATGCATCTCGGTGAAGAGTCATACGTGATCGAAATGGAAGGCGCTCTTAACAGTATCGAAGATGAAGATGTCGCAGACTTGAATGTCAAGGAATTCAGTGCTGATGATGTTTATATTGCAGCATTTGATGGGGCAGCACTTTATCGTGCAAAATACCTTCGAACTGTTGATAAACAAGATGGCGAGGAAATGGTAAGTGACTTCGGCGAAGGCCTATAGTTCGTTAATTCATGCATTGCTCAGAATTGATTTCAAAGTGTCAGTCTCGTGTTTCCTTGTTGGTCTTTTGGATAAATAATGCTCGGTACATTGCTTTCAGGTTGAATTATACTTTATGGACTACGGCAACAAGTCAATTGTGCCAAAAAAGGATTGTTTCTTGGCAAAAGCTTGTAATCCTCACTTGGCTAAGATGCCAGCCCTGGTGAGATTCTATGAAAACATAGTTATATCTTCATAACATTTTCGTAATATTGATTTGCCATAATTTAATTCCAATTTGAAACGCTTTGACAATCCTAATTCACACTTTGTCTGAAGTCTGAATTTCTTTCTACAACAGTGCCATAAGGTTTATCTCAAATGGATTGATCACATCGACGACATGTATGCTTTCGACGGCTGGGTCCATGACAGGTCATTCTATATAGATGTAAGCAAACTTATTTTAATACTTCAGTACCTACTTTTTGTGTAGACATTGAAAATCTGAATGATCACACTGTTCGCCTTTCTGCTCGGCGCTCGGGTTATCAGAATTTTAACTATTTTAGGTACGCAGCGGAAGCAAGAATGGTTGTCCCATTGTTCAACTTTGGTACAAAGAAAAAGTTGTTGAAGGCAAAGACAAGGTTGACGGAGCCAAAGGCAAAGTTGTTGAAGCCAAAGATGGCACAGTCGAAATATGGACGAATTTCAACAAATTTTCCATCACCAACCTTATTTGCAAATCCGCTCCTGGGACTATCCGAGGCAGTGCTAGATCTTCTAAATAAGCTGATGAGACAAAAACGGAAAGGAAAAATTCAGGATTTCTGCAATTAATTGATTTCTATTGGCTACTTTACTATAGTTCAGGACTAGGTTGTTGAAAATGTTATGTACTTTGTTAGTAATATTTGCGGGTTTAGGAGCAGTAGAAAACTAAATATCAGACTTTGAAAATAAATTTCATCTTCAATTTGTTCAAATGGGCTTGCGAGTACAAATGCAATATTTTCAAGATGAGCCAGTGCGGTATTAAGTCGGAGTTTTTGATGAACCAGGTTTCCAACAGAAAATAGAAAGGGCTATATTCTTTTTGCAGTCAGATTTTATTTATAGAAGAAAAGTTGAGTTTTGGTGAATTGTTTGACATACGATAATACGATCTATTGTTGAATTTCAACTTTAGTTGAAGAAGAGCCGGGTAGAACAATTGGTTGGATAGAGACGCGTCTTTGAACTTGATCCAGACTCTCAATCTTTGATATTGGGGCTCGATTGTTTGGGTTAGTCAGTCGATAAATGACAACAATGAGGACGAGAAGAGCGACTGAGCCGGCAATAGTGGCTGCAGCGACACTGATATTGACAGGAGTAGTTCTCTTGAGTTCGCACATTCCATTTTCTTGAGTCAGTGCTGACAAACATCCACAAGTCATATCGTTACATCTTGCAAAGTCATTGATGCCAGCCATACATTGGCCATCTTCTGTGCAGTTTTGACCAAGTCCTCGCACAATAGTGCATCTCTCTTTGGACACAACAATTTTGGTCGTTGTAGTTGAGCCCTCACATTCGCATCTTTCAGTGGTTGAGTTGCAAAATGATTTTGGACCAGCCGGACCTCCAGTACATTGAACATTTTCTGAGCATTGTTCGCCATACGGCACTGTCTGCGGAACAAACGACAAAATATTAGATTGAAATTAGTCCAATTTATGATTCAGGATTTTTAGTAGAAACTAATGAAAATTTAACTTCTTGAAACATCCCTTACATAAATGCAGCCGGAGGAAGCACTCAATGCAAAGAAATCCAGACAGAGACAGGTTCCATTCTTGCATTTGGAGAAATCTCCAAAATTTATGTCATTCCTACAATCTGCGTTCGTCACGCACGCATTGCAAACAATGGGTATTGAGATCAGGGTAGCAGAAATAATCAGTACGATGGACACAGAATTTTTTATATTAAAATCTCCCAACATTTTTGCTTAAAAAAATTTAAAGCACTAGCCGTGTTCGACAATAATTTTGGACAATGTTTTTCACTCACTGCACTGCAGGCTCGGTTACTTCTGCTCGGACTGAGCTCGGAAAAAGTGTAGTCAAAAGATCATCACCCCTTTTAAATTCATTAAATGTGCAAAAGCATTATTGTTTTATTAGTCAGACGTTCTCTGATTCCACTTGAGCCGGAGTGTGTGAAATATTTGGTTTTATCAGTTAATCTAATATCTTTTATCAAAATGCCGAATTTGATAGCCTTCATATCCATTGTTATCGGTCTTGTTTAAAGTACCCTATGCATGTATTTGAGAAGTGCGAATCACTCGTGCTTTGACGTCTACATGTCACTTTCCACGCAAACCCTCCGGTGCGGTGGTGCTCCTGATCTTCTACCAAATCAATGCAATCGTCGCGATTAATACATTTCTATAATAATTATTGTTTGCAATTTCGGGGTATAATGTCTGAATCACCGCGAGGTGAATTTTGGCCTCGGGAATTTAATTTTAATTGTAGCTTACTTAAGATGGTTCTTAATTAGTACAACGTACAATAATTATTATTAGGTGGATTACGAACTTCTTAAAATTGTATTCGTTTGCCCGACAATCAACCTACAAACTGCACTATTGTTACAATATCCCAGCTTCAGCGTGAACGTCCTCCTCTCGTCATTAAATAGTGCTTCACAACTTTTGTAACAAGAATACCTCTCTAGTTTTGAATGGTGTAAAAGCGGCCAAAATGGTTAATTGTGTGTACTATATGTAAATATTTACATTTGCAATGCAATAGGCAGACCTTCCTCAGTTATTAAAAAGCTGTCGAACTAAATAGTGACAAATATCGTGAACGATTGAATTCATCAGTTGACTCTTAAATTGGCAACCGAATCTGAATCCAGCCAACGTTATGAAATTATTCAAACATCGGATAGTAATAATTATTGAGAATTCATGTTGATGCTTAAAACTTCACAAATTGGTAATGTTTGCTGGATCAACAACCAACGGATTATTCTCAGAAGCGGCTGGGCAAAACTACCGCAAAACACTAACTGTATTTAATATTTTAAATACTTGGATTCTCTGGAGATATTGCATACGGGGTGGAACAGAGACGAAATATTCCACACTCGTTCTCCAGAAATGTAATCTTCGTTAATTCGTTATGTCCAAAACACCAACTCAAATTTTTAATCAAAAATTAAATCGTCTTACTTTTCACTTTCTTAATAAAAAGGTTTATGAAGAAATCATTCGGTGTGGGTCATTTTGTCTGCCCTCGAAATTTCACCTCGAAATTGCCAGTCATACGTATGGTAAACTTCATCTAAATACAAATCTGCAAAGCTGAAGAAATAAGTTGTTACGAATAAATGCTAGCTAATACAATTTGGTCCCTTCAATTCGCTTTTTGTTTAGCAAGTACAGCTGTACAAAATGAGCTGCTGAGTTGAAGTTCAAAATTCGGAATAGTCAACACAAGCACATCGGCTGAATGCTGACCTTCGCATTGTTGTTATATTTATAAATTTTATTGCATTGTTTGCAAATGCCAACCGATTGTCTTAAATGCTAATGAACTTGACTGGCTAATCCATTCGCAAGTGTGTCAGCCATCAAAACCAAAATTTGGCAAGTTTTCACTTATTGAAATCTTTCAGGTTCTTTTGGGGAGTTGGACTTTTACTTTTATTAAATTTCTGAACCCGGTATTCAATTAAATGAAAGTGTTCTGCTACTTAATTCTCTCTGTGTAGTTTCAATTTAAGCTAGTGCGTTTTGCTTGATCAGTTTTACTCTTGCCGGTGAACTGGTGAAGTCATCAGATTTTTGCAATCTTTGCAAAAATTGTTTATTTTAAGTTCTTGAATTTATTGCAATTCGAGATATTTGTATTCAGAGTGTGCACCAATTTTAAAACAAATCACATCAGTTTCCTTCGATTAAGGTAATTTGAAAAATGAATTCCTGGGGATACAGAGCAAGTTTGATCAGGCATAAACTGCAAATTATCTCAAAGTATTGTGAATAAGTGTGTGGGATGCAACGCAATCAATCAATCCATTTTTCTTCAATTTGTAGTCTCCACAAACGTTTTAATCCCACAATTATTGTCATCTTGCATTAACATCATAATATTTTATGCACATTTAGATGCTGTTCTTACTAGCAAAGCTAGCCATCTGCCTCCTGGCTCCATTCGGGCATGAGATTTTTGCGGAAATGACTGCAAAAATTACAACGCAAACTCGCTTTACTCGAAATGCAACATTTCTCAGCTCAGATCAAAAAACACAAATCCATAATTCCATGAGCAAGAGCAGCAAACCAAAAGGAAGTAAAACATCTGCAAATGATGGAATTATATCATTTTTTGGCGGTGTGTCCCACGATCCTCCAACAATCGTTCCAAAACATTCATCATATTTCGGCAGCATTAAGGGAGGGTTTCATTTATTGCCTTCATTTGATCTCCTCAATATGAACAAACCAACAAAAGAGGAAGAAAATGATGCGGAAGCGGATGCAATAATCGCACAGATCAAGCAACAATGGGAGTATCCATCGGCCACATTCGGTTCTCCCAAAGAACTCGGAATTAGCAATGTTCTCTTACCGTCATCTTCCTACAACTACAATGCAGAAGGCGGAAATTCACCGGAAGTACCAGCGTCCTCCAACGATCCTCTTCCTTGGACAATTCGAGAAAGTCAGTCATTGAAACCTTTCGATATAGGGCAGTTGCAATTGCCTCAATTTTTACAACTATCACCGCCAACCAATAGTCCCCCTGCATCGCAACCCCAAGCAGACACGACCTATTTTTCGCAACCACTTCCTACCGATGTTCCAGGAAATGGATTCTTTAGACAAGTTCCAACGGGACAAACTTACTTTCCGGCAACAATCGGTTCGAATACGTTTCAGCCATATCAAAATAATTATTTCGATATTGTAAAGTCACACTCAATTGGCATTTTGTCTGATTCGCCGAATCATGAACATTCATACCAGACAAACATTTCTCCACCATTATCTTCAGCGACTCAGCAAACACAACCGGTACAGCAATTTCAACAAAGCATGAATGGTCAATTGCACGGCCAACAGTTGCAAACTGAAGCTAGTCAAGATTTCCAAAGTCCTCGAGTTCAGAACCAGGCCAGATACGAACCTCCGCAAGAATCTGCGGACTTATCTCTCCCGTCCATTACCATTCAGGCTTCACATCAGCCAATACTTCCATTTCATTTCTCATCTACGTCTTCGTTCTATCGGTCTGGGCCACTGCAAGAACAAGATTCAAAGGATTCTGTTGACCAACAACTCGAGCAACTGATTTTTTCTACCATAAAGATTCTAACTGATCCACAATACGAAGAAGCCGGCTATCCAACAATGGAATACCAGACCCAACAACACAACATGTTGACTTCCGACACAGATTTTGAAACATCACTCAAATCACATAAGAAGGACTTGTCAGCACTTCTTGAACCCACCAGAAGAATTGACACAGTCCAAGACTATCGAGGAGTAACACAGCAACAATCCAAACCCACAAACGTAGTCAATATTCAACAATCTGGAATGTCCCAAGACAAGAATACTTTTTTGTCCAGAGAATTTGCTCGAGGCCAACAGTATTTCACTAATCAGAATTATCAGAAGCCCGCACCTCAAGAACAGTCTTCGGTTTCAGCCAAGACCAGTCCAATCCAAAATTGGCAACCAACTTCCTCGCCGCCTGCCCAAGTGCAACAAATAACGTCGTTTCAACCACAAAATCCGCGGAACAATAACTTACCGCAGCAACAATACCCGCAAAGCATTCCTCCCACTTCCGTACCGGCACTACAATATTTCCATTCACACGTTAATTCAAGTGTTGTACCAACTCCGCCTAAAGACCAGCCAAAAGCAGTTCCTCAAGTCCAACAATATTTTTCAAACACAGTGAAAAGGCAATTGCACCCGGGCTCTCAACCAGGCCAGCATTCAACTGGACAATACTACTACATGCGGATCGATACACCTTCTGGGCAAGAAGTGGCAAACCAGCAATCGCAACAATATGCGCAATTACAACAATCACCAAGTCCTCCTTTGCAACGCCAGTATCATTCCTCAGACACATTGCAACCTATTCCTGCAATTCAATATTTCTCCCGTGAACAACTGCAACAAAGTGCTTTTCCGGAACACCAATTCTCTAATCAAATCCAAACGATTTCTCCAGTAGTCCTAAATTTCCCAATTTCAAGCCAGCAAGATTATCTGATGTCACTGGCTCGGGCTCCAGCACAGCAATATTCTTATTCGATACGACCTGCGCCAACGCAGCCACCATCCCTGCCAATGCGATATTCTACTCGTCAGCAAAATCAGCAAATACCCGAACCTTATTCCCACCAGAAAGTACAAAGTGATTATTCTAACCAACAGTTTCCATCCTACCAGTACGTTTCGTCAAGGTCGCACCTGCCTTCCTCAAATAACCAGTACTATCAGTTGAGTGAGTTGAGTCAGAACAATCAACCAAAGTTCTCCTTTCCTAAAATTGAATACTCTGTTTTAAATTTGTAACTAAATCTTCGATATTAACTAAGTACGCTAATTAAGTAATGGCAAATCTGCTAATTGACGATGATTTCTAATTCGAAAATTTCTCTCTGTATTTGAGTAATTTGATAGAAATAACAAAAAAAACAACTTAATTGAGCTTAAGCTTGCACTTGCACAGTTTCGCTATCGGGCGGCAATGCTTTTCGAGTGGCCTGCTCTTATCTGATAATTAAGTTGAACATATCTTAAAAATTTAGTCTCACATGGTTAGGAAACAATCGGTTTGAATTCGTAAGTTTGGAATGCTCTGATTTTCACATAACTCCAGGCAGACAATATTGTAAAGTGATATCGCCGTACAGGTAGAAGAAATGAGCCAACCGTCCATCCAAGAAACCTGATTAATACAAAAGTGACGTCAGAATAGTAGTTTAAAGCACATGAAAGACCATTGATTTCGTAAATAAAACCTTACTGAAGATAAATTTTGACGGTTTCAGAGTCTCTGATGGCACAAGTTGAAGCATTGCTTTCATGTCCACATCAATATTGAAACTCGCCGGTTGACTCATATTAGCTGACATCGTTCTTCCGTTAACACCTTCTTTTGCATCTTTGTCAAAAATTATAAGTATTATTCTTTTTACATGAATTTTTGAAAGGACTCGACCAACTTTATGTTTGAAATCCAACTCATTCTCTCACCTGTATTGTAAACCTTGAGATCTGAATATTTTACCGACGACCGAACAGCATTGGTTTCAGCAGAAAAATGCAATTTTCCGTCCTGTGAGGCTCCAATGCTCAGCTTAGGCCCAATGTTCTTGAGTCTTTCTAGAGTTTGCCGGACAACTTTCAAGTCAGGCATAGCTAGGCTTATCTAGAAAAGAAGTAAATATGAAATTGAAAAAATTGAAAATTATGACCAAAATGTAAACGTAAAATTCAAAATTACATCAAAGTTTGGTATTTCCGGTTCTTGATATTCTGTCCAGTGCCGTTTTGTAATGATCACAACTGGAATGTCGTGTACACAGACTGCATTTGAATTGGTCGTTTGCTGTCGAAAAAATGGATTGCAAATATAGTTTAAAATGTCTGTAGTCCCTGGACTTTCCTAAACCCTACTAAATAATGTGGCCAATTCGAGCTTGCTATTTCAAAATCTCGGTCCGCTTGCAACAATATTTTACTTAAGTCTGAATTGTATTCTCACCGTTTCGATTTCAAAAGTAAGACAAGGTACGCATTTCTTTGTGAGTTTGATTTTCAGAGCTGTCACATTTTGTGCAGATTTCAGGCCACTCAGAGTCGACGCCATGGATTCTAGAATTACAAGAAACTCTAAATCATCTCCAAGAAGACAACGAAAAATTAATTATTCACGAGACGTAGTTGAAGGTTTATCTGACCTGACGATATGTCCATGTAGATTTCGTTGTCCTCTGGAGTAATTCCTTCCATGTTGTATTCGCAGAAATAATTTTCTTTTGGGACTTCACACCAAGCCGTCGCACTTCGATTCCCATTTGCTCCAGCGTCTCGCATAACAAGAATTAATTTATCTGACGTTACTCTGAGTGTCAACTGCTTGCAACATTTGGATAGAGTTTGGACAAGTTCTGTAACAAAAAATGTAACGTCAAATTTGCATGGTCAATAGTTAAAGTAAGAATTATTGCATGGAAACAAAATGGGTTGGAATTAATGGTGCCCGAAGTAAAGTCGGCTTTGCCCGAAGAATACGCGAATTTAATCAAAGGCTTACTTTTGCCAAATATTGGTATTTTCTTGCCAGCATTAAGGACGGGAGGCACGTTTTTGTGCAAATTCACAGCAAAAAGTAAACGCGATAGATTCGTTTCGAATAGCAGTAC
>JAQGCM010001772.1:0-13592 GCA_034699705.1 Hymenaphorura dentifera | reverse complement strand
AAAAAATCCCTTCAAAAAGTTGAACACTGTGCCCCAGGCAAGTTTCTTTGGAAGTCTAAAAGTTTGGGAAAAGGCCTCCGGAAGGGTTTTTATTTTTTAACAGCCGAACGGCAAGTCTAAAATGAACCAAAATTGGACTGAGGGCATGGCACGGGTATTAGGGACCTATGTTAAAAATTTGGGCCGAATAGGGCTAGCCGTATCGAAATGCGAGGCACTGTTACAACCGTCCTCTGTTACAACCGTCCCTACTCTCCCCTACTATGATTCCCAAATGATACAATACATTCAATCAAATCCTACTTGGAACAACGAACAATCAGTGTCAAATAAATTAAAAACAACAATTTTTTTTAGATGATTGCCATTTCCTGCATAATTTCTAGGCTAGAATTGTGCAAATTTTTGATTTACGAAGTCAGAGCAGTCTAGTCCTAAAAAATAAATAGTTTATTCTTTCATTTTTGTGCTAAAATTTACATATTTTGCTTTGCTAAATTGTTGTTGCCGAATGGTATGGATCGACTTCGACTCCACCGAAACAAAGACAAGTTCATTAAATTCCTCCAGCCTCCAAGAGATGAAAACCGAGCGAGACAAATTTATTTGTTTATCTTGTAACCTGACACTCTGACTCGACTCTCACTCACTCAAACTCCGACACATAGGCAATTTCACGCACTCAAAAGAAACCAAAATCTGCAAAAGCAACAAACCGAAAACGGGATGGGTTACCTCCCCTCAATTCGGTGCTACTAAAATTCGGTGACTCATTAAGTCTCCAATTAGCAATAAAATTCGCATTGTGCATTCAAACGACCAGAGAGATGGGTCTGAACAACTCAGCAGTCGAACAAGATCCTAGCTTTACATTTTGCAACCTGACTTCCCCCTCCAGAAATTGATTTTGCAAACCTCCCCGGGATTTGCATTGATGCTGTGCTGCGGTGCAGAATGCTGACCTGGTAGAATGCAGAAATTTCTCTTGCCAAACACAAATGATGAGAGTTGGAGATGAAATCGACGACGACGACGGGGAGACGACAGACGACATGAGGAGTCCGTCCAGTCACGGGTGACTCATATTTTTGTCGTTGACTTTACCGATTTCAAGCTTAGCAGGTTTTTTGCTATACATCGACTAGCTTTCCTAGAATTATTTGCGCAATCCGTCCTTCCTTTCCTTTCCTTTTCAATCTCAATCTCAGCATCTCAAATTCCCAATTTGATTCTGCTGCTTCTATGCTGTAACTCTCTGGAGTCGAGTTCGAGCAGTGCCAGACTCTTTTACACTTGCATTGTCTAGAAACTCCGTGGATTCGTTTTTTAACGATCACGATATAAGACCAAGACCAAGACAACATATATAGCATAATAGAATCATCATCTCCTACCCGACTACCCGACCCATGTCTAGATTTTATTATTTTTGATTCCATTCGCAGTCTTCGCTGCGGCTGGCAGTGGCAAGTAGGAATAAATCCAAAAGACAAATAATTTCCCCTCGGATTTGATGACCTCATTAAAAATTTTGTCTCTCCACTGAACTGCTGCTGCATGCTTTTCACTATTTGAATTTGAATGCTAATTCATTGTTTGCGCACAACTCTCACCAGCATAGCACCGGCAGCAGCCGGCTCTACCCACCAAAAAAGCCCCGCAAGAAAATACCTGAATTCTACGACAGCCAGCCAGCATTGTATAGTATGTTGGCCACGTCACCTTTCTCAACCCCAACCTGCTGCCTTCTAAAAACATTCTAGAACATTCGTCGTCGTCGTCGTCCTCAAAAAAACACTCAAAGGCTAGGGCTGACGAGTTGGCTGACCATTTTAGCCCAGAACGTCGACAAGGTCTTACAACACAACACATCGTTTCGACATGGAAGTTGCTGAGGCTGCAGGAGTGTCACTGCTGGACGGCGCCCAAAGAAGTCCTCCAGAAAATTCTCAACAAGCCGAGCAACAAATTCAAGTGGTGAATCAAGTCTACTAATTAGTTACACTTTTTTTTCAAATCATATGTATTTGTGTCAATAACTTTTTTGAAACTTTTGATTTTGCAGGACTCGGCTGCTGCTGCATCGTCCGCCGACAACCAACCAGAGTCAGAGCCATCGGAGCCACCACCCCTTATAAGAAAGTCGAAGGTCTTGCTCGACATGGAAGTTGCTGATGAGGTTGAGGCTGCTGTGGGAGGTTCAGACGACGCCCAAATTCCACCAAATTCTGATGAATCAGCCAAGCAACAAATTCAAGTGAATCAACTCTATAAATTATTCACAATTTTTGTGTCTAACTTTTTTTGAATTTTGTTTTTGATTTTTCAGGAACAAGAACCATCAGATGAGCCGCCACCACCCTGCTGCCATTTTTGCGAGAAACAGGCCACCGTCAGCCGTTGTGCTGGGTGTCGGGAGGTCAGCTATTGTTCACGCAAATGTCAATCCCAACATTGGAAGGACCACAAATCCTCATGTACAAGAATTGAAATAGCAATCAATGCAGAGTTGGGAAGTCATCTGATTGCTGCCCGTGATTTTAAAGCTGGAGATTTCGTAATGAATGAAAAGAGTGTAGCAAATGGGCCAAGACCACAAAAATTCCCATACAGTCCACATCTTCACGTTCCAACTTGTTTGACTTGCTTTGTTCAAACACCGTACGTGTGCTCTTCTTGTCATTGGCCAATTTGTTCAAAATCTTGTCAAGAGGTACAGAGTTCAAAATCTCCAGCCTACCCGCCGCGCCGCCTCACAATTTCTTTGTCTTAACCGATTTTGTCTTTGATTATTTTCAGTCCAAATTCCATTCAGAAAATGAATGCCCAATTGTTACAGAATACAAACTCCAATATTTACGTCCCGACGACGTTGATGACGTTCAAGTACTTCGCTTGTGCTTGACGAAGGCTAGAGACCCTGCCCTTTGGGCCAAAATTTTAACTCTCCAATCTGACTACAATTTCGAAACGGAGCAATACAATTTGCCAGAGGCAATGACACTAGTTGGGACTCTTCAACTCATGGAACATGCATTGACGGCAAGAAAAAAGTATCAAATCATAGATTTGGTTACTAGTGAAGAATGGGTACGAATGTACAAGGTTACAAGGGTCAGTGGATTTACAATTCCACTCACAAAGAACTTTTCAGAGGCGAACAGGTAGGTCAATTTTTAGGCTGACATGGAATTGGGTGAATAAAACCCCCGCGTACTTTAAAACCGCCCGAGTCCTCAATAAGCCGGTCGATTTTAAAACCTCTGCTGGCTGCCGGGCCTCTCTGCCAATTCTAATTTTTTTCTTCTCAATTTCCCCCCTCTAGATTCGGCGGCTTCCTATTCATCAAAGCAAGCAAATTAACACACAGCTGTTCACCAAATTGTTTCCATTTTGTATCAACACAAATACCAAACTATCAACTAACAATCAGAGCAGCTGTCGACATTCAAAAAGGCCAAATCCTTACAATAACTTATATTGACACTATAAAATTATTTGGAACTCAAACACGTCAAAAAGAATTACTCCAATCAGCTGGGTTTTTGTGCAAATGTCCACGTTGCTCTGATCGTACAGAATTTAAAACCTACATGTCAGCTTGGGTTTGTTTCCAATGTACAAAAGGTTTGAGTCTCCCAGCAAATCCACTCGACCCAACTTCACTCTGGATTTGTGACAATTCTGACTGTAATTCAATTGCAACCTATGAATTGATTGAAAAGTTGACTGTCCAGCTTCGCACAAAATTATCAAATTGTGTCAAAACTGGAGAATATTGTACTCTGCTTCATCTCTTGGACAGATATTCTGGGAAAACAGTTCATTGTAATCATTGGGTTTTACTTGAGAGTTGTCGTGAGATTTTATCACTTTTGAGTGGGGTTAAAGGAGGTCCAAGGACTGATGAGCAGAAAGTCAAATATTTAGAATTTGGAAAAAGAGTTTTGGATATTATTGAAAAAATTATGCCTGGTGTTTCTCATGTGTCAGGTAAAGTTAAAGTTTGACAACCCGGATGCCCTCCAAAAAATTCATCGGCTCTAATTTTTGAATTTTTGTTTTGTTCTCACAGCTGGACTAAAACTATCAATGAGTGCACTAAATTTGGAACGTTTGCACAATGACATGCTAAAAGATGACTTGTATTTACCAGAAATGAATCAAAATTTGGACAAAATTTCCAAATCTTTGAAAGAAGCAATGCTTTATTTTAGAAATATTGGAGTAATGTTTGGTCCAGGTGTAGCAGGTGAAGGAGCAGCAGCAGAGTCGTCTGGAGGAGAAAATCAAGCTGATCATTTGATAGCCTGTATGCATTTCCTTGATCAAATTCGATTAGATTTTAATAATCCTTTGAATATTGTAAGACAAGAGAATCTAGGTCAAGAAGCGTCAAGTCAGTAAAATTCTGCAGAGACAAAATTTTGAGAAATGAAAACGGAATTTACATTGTTTGCTTCTGCACAATTGCACTTTGCTCAGAATTCGTTTTTTACATTCCATATAGAATTTTGAAATGTTCAAAAAGTTAGACAACTAGACAACGTTTTAATCTTGCTTATAAGCTTATCTATTCAGACTTTATACAGTTTAAGTCCAACATTCAAAGTAATTTGTACAATTTGAGATTTGTAAAATTTCAAAATAATAAAAAACAGACATTTATTGCTTCTAAACCTGAGTCACTTCTTGCATCCAAAATAAAGGTGACAAATTCTGCTTCGAAAATAAAGAAGCGCTTCAAAAATAAAAAGAGCGCTTCAAATTCTGCTTCAAAAATAAAAGAAGCGCTTCAAATTTTGCTTCCAAAATGAAGGAGCGCTTCAAATTTTGCTTCCAAAATGAAGCAGCGCTTCACTTTTTTTCGCAAATGAAGCAGAAACTCTAATATTATTAGCGATCGCAGCTTTCCGAGATCGCCATAATCAAGGTATTTCAAACACCCCTATACGTAGTGAAGTGACATACTTTGGGCGATTTCAGTGCATCGAGCTATGTTATTTGGCCCGCTCTAATGCTGCACATTAAAATTAAACTAATAGAAACGTTTGAGTGCGACTAAAGTTTTGCTTGTGTAGAACGTAATTCTTGCCAAAATCCGATGATTCGTTGATGTTTGAAAATATCCAAAACCTCCAATTTTGATCCTATTCAATCGACAAGAGCACATGTATTTCGCCATCAACTTACAATCTTCTTTTGCTAATGTTTACCACCGTCAAGTTGTTTCCAGTCCTTCACAAATTTTCCAGAGACGTCATAAAGTTCTCCAAACTTAATGTGCATGAAGAATAGGAACCATGCAGAGACTGTAAACAGTGTGATGCAGATTAAGGTTTGGGATTTAGGGATTTGGCGGTGGAGTCGGACGACTGCGCAACTAGCAAGAACTGTGACGGCCAGAACCAAGTTGACTATAATTAGCATAAAATCTTCCAGAATGATGTTTGTGATCCTCATCAAAATTTGCAAACAACGGTAGATAAATATGGCCGAGCTAGGGTCCTTGAAGTCGTCGGAAGGTCTGCGGATCAAATTCGGACAAAATCGGTGATAAATTTTGCTCAAGTTTAAGCTAAAGGTTAATTAAAATATACCTAGCTTTGTTGGTGATAAAAACAAAAGTTGACTCAACCGTAAGAAAATATGATGTGAAAGACATGAGAACTAAGGCAAGGACAGCGTTGATCCAAAAAGTTTGCAGAAATCCAAATGCACAAATACCAATGTTCCAATTTTGTGACCAGCAGGAGCTGTTGGCCCCTTGGTCAAGGAGTAGAAATGGTAGAAAGAATGAGGCCGTTGGATTTTGCAAATACAATAATTGAAAGTTGAATGGTAGAATCAAACTGTACACCGTGAGGATTTTGATGAAGGATTCTGTCGATTTATCCACCGTTGGAGAATTTTCACGGAGGTACTTGGCTGTATTTTGGGTGGAAATTGGTTATCAATTAATTTGTTAAAAATATAGATCAGTCTTAAGGCAGGGTATCCAATAATCGAATCGGAATTTTTTTCCAATTCCGCTTCTAATTACTGTTAATTAGCATTTTTTTGAATACGGATTTCGATTCTGACCCTTTTCCGATCTTTCCGATTCCAAATTCGAATTCGAATTACGATTATTTGTAAATTTCGGATTTCGAATTAGAATTCTGATTATTTCAAGTTCCAAGTTGGAATTCCGATTCCGATTTTATTAATTTTTAACAAAAACCTACTGCATTTTTCAAAAATGCACTAAATTTCTAAAAAATTGCACTAAATGTCTTTAGTTTTGTTCGATTTATTTATTCAAAATTGGTTGAGTCTCAAGCAACCTTTGTTTTTTTTGTGTTTGGGATGGAATTTGTTTCACTTTTACTGCACAAGGATTAAAAAAATTGGAATTCTAAAATTGGAACACCGATTCAGACTATTAGCTTCGATTATCAAGAATTCAAATTCCAATTCTTCGATTCGATTCCGATTCCTTCAATTTCGGATTTCAATTAAAATTCCGGTTCTAAAATTCCGATTATTTTTTAATTCTAATCCCTATTCCGATTCGATACACTTTGGGTTTGGTGAACATGAATTACCTTGAATATAATCCGTAAACCTGAACAGTTGATTATACAAGTAAAGAAATTCGTTTCGACCACGAATTATTGCAGTTACGTACAAGACAGGGCAAGAATATAAAATGATTGCCATAAAATGAAGATAAAAGATCCAACGCGGAGTGCCAGGAGTTTGGCAAAGAATCCTCAGAGCCACGAGCAGCCAACACATTTGGGAAATAATTAAAATATTCACAATCCACCAATATTCCAGTCCGACCAGAATGTTTCTGTCTAGAATATTGTCCTGACTCTGGCGGCACTTTCAAGAAAGAATATGGCAATATTTTGAAGTAGCAACAAAGGCTGGAGCACAGGTTTAAAATTTTGTGAACAGTTGGATTAATCATTTCGAAGGTTCTCTCAAATTTTTGAAATTAAATTAACATGCGTACACGAGCAGAAATATGATAGAACCAAATGACCAAATTCTTTGTGCAGGATTCGCTATTATACCTTGAACTTTATTAAAGCGGCGGAAAATTTCCCACCGCACTTTCTGCTGAGTCCTAATTATCTAACTTTAGACAAAATACAAGGTTTGGCTGACGAAAACGTGATTCTCGAAATTAATATTGTGTGCAATCTGAATTCTAGAATAATTAGTTGGCTTTTCCTTGTTCTGAGAAAAGGCTATTAAATGCGTCCGTAATTTGGAGTGTTGTTGGTCCAAATTGAGCCTGCAATTACTATAATTTTCATCCCAAAACTGTGTACGGAAGTCCGACTTGGTCATGTTTTATTCATTTCGTCTTCGTTTCAGCTGAACCTGAACTTGGACTAAAATACGGCTGTACAGGATCGATTTACAACATTATTTAGGCTGCATTCCTGTTCACCTGGACAATTAAGCCGGCATCGGATTCAAGTCCTACAAAATATCAGAATCCGCATAGTCCATAGCGGAGCAGTGACATAACGAGCCTACCGAGCCGAACCGTTCAGGGTTAAAAATAAGAGCCTGCGTTTTATGACCTTCAAATTCCTAGGGCAATTTTTTTTGTATCAAATTTCCCATTGCACACTCAGTGTATTAAAATATTGCTGGGCCACAGCCACGGCCGCCACCGTCGCCAGTTGCGGTAGTGCCACCTTACCGATTTAAACCAAACCTGTTGTTGCCAAATGCAACAAAAAGTTTTCAAGAAAAATCGCCAGGAAAATGATTTTGTGGATGAGAATAAAATTGCATCTTTTGCATGCAATGCAACAAGTCGTGCGTGATTCGTTTGATTGTTTACGCGATAATTGCACAAAGTCAAAATGTATGCCAGTGAAGCCAAGGTTACCCAAAAACTGGTTTCCTAGTAGTAAGCCTGAAATCATGAGTACCTGCAATGAAAAAGTATCTCCTTCTCACTGTACATATTTGGAGGTGTGAAACAATGCAAGTGTAATAAAAATGCAGCAGGGCATTTCAAGTTCAAGTTCATGCATGGTTTCGTGATCCTGGCGTCCTTGCCAAATTTGTAAATTACATAAGACTCTTTAATTCATAAACACCAAATGTACAAATGTATGTCTGCTGTCCGAAGAAAAACGCAGAAAAATAAATATTTTGAAAGCTGTGAACTCTTCATTCTAAATTTGATCTGAAATTCCTCAAAAAAAAATTACATCGATTTAATTTTGGATTTTGGAGTCAGAGCTAGAAACTATGGGCAGAGAAAACTTTCTCAAAATAAACTGCTACATGAGCCTAAGCAAAACAAACAGCTTTTCGCTTGAATGATTTTAGAGTTAGTGGAAAAGATTCTCTTTGCGATTCCACGACCACGTCGTAATCAACTCCTCGGCACTGCAAAAAAAACTCGTAATTAGCCTCTGACCTCTACCTTGCAAAGAATTCGACAAATCCGCAGCTTCAATTCCAGATCATTCTTCCACTAAAATTTGTAATTCATCAAATTAAACCAATGCAATGCCACTTACAGCACCTTTAACAAAAAGAAGGCAAGATAAAAAAAACAAAGCTAAAACATGCAACCTTGACAAAAAAAGAGTTGCAGAAAAGAAGAGACGTATGTTTGATTGATAGTCAAAATCGTGATGAAAGACTTGAAGATTCTTAGTACCGGCCGGGCCAGGCCTAAGCCTTGCCTTAAATATTTCCCTATTGTCGTTAATAATTTATTCGCGTGATTCAATCAATTTATCTTTTATTTTGCATGGTTTTGCAACAACTTCTGGAGGAAAAACAATGCAATGATTGTATTTTTGCCCACACAACACTTTCACTGCCGAAGGACGAGGACGTGAATTTGATGGCATTGAGTGATATCAAAATCCCGGAGTCAGTCAGTCGTCGTCGTTAGCCCAAATCTCGACCGAATTTTCTGGACAAATTGACACACAAAATGAAACGTAAGAATTCTTGTTGTTCTGAAATTGTCACTGTACAAAAATTTAAGCATTTTTTTGTATTTCTGAAGCGCAAACATCCATGATTCGATTCACTTGGCTGATTTTCTGGATTGGATCGACCGGGGCATTTCATGGTAAAATTCAATTCGTCTTACAGTTTCTAAAATCTTTTAAACTAGAGTAGACAATCTGCTTACATAATTTCAAGGCAAACACCTGATTTTTTATGATAAAATTCTAATGCTGCACCACCAGGTTGGCCTACAGACAATGAAGACTACATATTGTGGGCAAAAGCGCAATCGCGAGTGTCCCAAGTGCCTAAACTAGCCGAATTCCAGGATGCCCCACCTTCATGTTTTCAAGAAGGATTTGTTTCGCATCCCACCGATTGTACGAAATTTATCCGTTGTGCCTGTGAATACCCACTAGATGGCGGACCACCAATTTTGATCAGATATGATTTCGACTGCCCCTTGGGCACAGTTTATGACCCCTCCACTCAGATTTGTAATTTTCCGGACCAAGTCCGTGACCTGCGTCTGCGTGGATGTGAGGAACGCTTTTTTCGCCAATCGAAAGCGGCATTTGGAGAACCTGGAAATAACCCCCAAGAGTGGTTTCCGTTGAAGATCCAGCTGAAACCACCCAGGACGCCGTACTACATAATCCCAAATCCAACAGTTAGACCATCGCTTCCGTCCCCAAAGCAAAGACCAGAACAAGAAGAAAGTCTGGACATTTGGGCGCCATCTAGAAAAGCACAGCCACAGTGGTCAGAACAAGAAGAAAGTCTGAACACTTGGCCGCCAAGGAGAGGACAGCCACAGTGGTCAGAACAAGAAAAAAGTCTGAACACCTGGCCGCCAAGGAAAGTACAGCCACACCGGTCAGAACAAGAAGAAAGTCTAGACATTTGGACGCCATCCCGGGAAGCACGGCCGCATGGGTCAGAACAAGAAGAAAGTCTAAACACTTGGCCGCCAAGGAAAGTACAGCCAAAACCATTAGAACAAGAAGAAAGTCTGGACATTTGGGCGCCACCTAGAAAAGCAGAGCCACAACCAAGACCACAGCTGCTAAGAATGATTACCCCTGATCAAAAAAGAGGCCGGGCCTTAAAATACGTGTACAATTTAAATCGTGGAATTGACTCTGATGAAGATCCTCGTCAGCTTTCGATGGATAGTTTTGAAGATCTTGAATTTAGCGATCAACACTCGCGTGTACCTTCTTCTGCTAATTCCAAGTACGAATTTGAGAGATTTGGATAAAAATTGTATTTTCACTCTATACTTTAAAATACTTTAATTCATTACAAATTTTCGTAAAAATTGTTATATTCTTGACTGGTTTGCCGAATTACTCTTACGAATTAGGTAACAAATAAAACATACTCTGCAAGGGTTGACGGGATTTTATTGTCACTTTGCTCATTGTAATAACCTCGAACGGGGGGATTCTTTTATTTTTCAATGCTATATTTAAAACACCAAATTCATACCCAAATTCATATAAAAGAAAGCTTCAGAGTTTTTTCAAATAGCCTCCAGAAACAAACTATGAGGGTTCGGCAGTTCATCTTCAAAACAAGCGGTCGGATTTTTTTTTTAAATTTCGCTAATGTCGATGCCTCGTAAAATTGTCGAAGAAAGTATCAATGGTTTCAAGAATGTTGCAATATCTCACAAACCAAAAATACACTTCGGAAATTGGAAGAAAAATAGGAAACGTTTCCTTCATTTAGAAGCACATTTGGAAGCGCTTCCAGAATATTGAAGCATTCAGCAAGCGGAGCACCCAAACCTGTCGCAAACCTACCGAAAAATCATGCCACATTACGAGCATTTCGTTGCACAAGCGCTTCGCAAATTACTATGCAAATATGAAAAGTAAGAGCAAAACGAGAACTTATGTACCAGTAAATTAAAGGCACCGTTACGAGTTACGAGCATTTTGAGATAATCCTCAATTGCAATGAGATACATTTGGTTTCTATCCCACCTTGTTGATAAGTCCGGAAAAATCTATTTTTCTAATTTTGCTTACGCCATAGAATCAGAATCTGAATTCAAATCATTTTTGGATAGACGACCATCACTGTGTTGTATAAGATTTGATGCGTCCGGCGTCCTTATGCATGCAAACACGTGGTTTTGACAGTTTTGAGAAAGCACTGTTAGCATAACAAACTCAACCATATCAGAGATTCTTAGCTTCTTCCCGGCTGAGTCATCCGCAGGTTATCTGGACAAGCTGACCACAACATTGGTTTTGAATCTGATAAGGGTACCATCAAAACACATTGAGGAATGACGCATAAAAATTACTGAGCACGCTGCTACCTTGGAATTGAGCTTTGATCGCCCATGGCTTTGCCAGAAAATCTTATCATTTTGCGGCGGTCATATCTTTAAAACCAATTCCAGAGGCTCGAATACATCAATCAAAATACCATTCAGTGTAGTTATTCTAGCAGCTCCTTCTCCTTCCTACTCGTGAAAAAAAAATTTTGAGAAAAAATAAACGTTTTGGTTAGGGCCAGCCTGAATTCCTTCTCAAAATCAGACCAAACACGTGCACACCGGCACTCAAACTTCAGTTCAAAATGCCGGTCAACACGACGGACATCATGGAAGCCTGCCAAGTTTTGGCAACCCACGAAAATTTAAGCTTGACGCTCACCGAATCCTTCAAGGGTGCCCTTTTAGCTGGTCTCTTTGGATTTTTATTTGGATCCGTGCTTGGACCAGTCGGCATGATTGCCGGAGCTACACTTGGTGGAATTCTTGGTGCTCATTACTCAAAGAAATACGTGCCGCTGATACAAATTTTACCAAACTTGACTCCAGCAGATAAATACAAATTGACGATGCACATGACCAAAGTGATTCAATCTTTGGACATTACGGACGCTGCAGCTCTCATGAGCATTGTTGGGAATCCAGTCGCTGCGGGACACACAGCCCTCGTCCACGGTCTCACGTCTTACTATGCTCTTAATCCAGCAGCCCCTTCGTAATACACATTTGGAATTTGATCATCCTGGTCCTGTGGGTTTTCAGCAAAAGAAATCAATCTAAAGTCAGCACAAGGTCCCGTTCAAAATAATTTCGAGTTTGACTTTCCCTAAATATTTAAATGGTTCGACCGACCACATTTTTTCTAAATCGCAAAATGTGATTGTATTTTTGAAGACTTGAGAGGAATTAAAATTTGCTCGTAACAAAGTAAATTGACTCATAAACTCTATTTAATTTTATATTTGTTTGCCCATTTGCCCTATTTTTGCCATTTTGAAAATCAATCGAATAAAATTGAGAGACTTTTTTTTGTAATGACTCTGTTCTTTGGATTGCAAAATAGCTCGTAAAGTTCATAAATATGTTGCAAAATGAATCATGTGATCAATTTGCGGCGAAACTTGGCAATATCGTGGACTCACTTCTAATATTGAGTACATCAAGTGAAATGCACTACTGCTTGGAGGGTGCAGTCAAATTTCCAAAATATTTCAGCCAAGTCATCAGCCCAACTGCGAAGTTGTGTTCAAAGCAATTTCTTGTCAGCTTTAATTGTCAATAAACAATCACAATAATGCCTGCTAGTCGACATTCCCAAACACCCATATTTGACTCATTGTTTTTATGTTAGCTCAGTACTTATTCTTACGACTTAGTATTCTACTAACGAAGTACCAACTTTCACACTCGCCAGCCATTTGTTTTGCTTTTCTAACGACGGCATAAACACTTAAAACTTTTTGCTCCAGAATTTCCAAAATCTTTGCAGTTTAATGAACAAATAATGAAGTCTCTCGTTAGGCTGACACTTTTTATATGCCTTTGTGGACTTTTGGAAGAAATCTCGTCCAATCCAGCTGGTACAGTCAACCAATATTTTAGCTAAAGCATTTCTTTTCTTACAGCAAAGTTTTTATAATTTTGGTTTCAAGCAGGATGGGATTGGGCTAGCATCTCAAAACTTGCAAATGGAGATGACGGAGACAAGGATGATGACCTTATGACCAAAGAGACAGAGTCAGCTGCAAATGAGGCTGAGAAGGCACAAAAAGAAGCAGAGATCGGGGCCAAGAAGGAAGCTGCTCAAAAAGCAAAAGAAGAAAAGGAACAAAAAGCTAAAGAAAAGAAAGAAAAGGCTGAGAGAAAAGCCAAGGCGAAAGCGGATAAGGCTGCGAAGGCGGAGGCCGCGGCTGCCAATAAAGATGGCGCCAACGGGACAACAACTGAAGCTCCACCCAGCCTAACCTCTGAAGCTCCACCCAGCCTAACTTCTGAAGCTCCACCAATTTCCACTTCTGAAAGTTCAACTACTACAGGAGGGGAGGTTACGACAGTGACTGCGACCCCGAAGTAAGAGTACGAAGTTATGTATGAGGACCTCTAGCAATTTTCTTTGAATATTCAACTTATTACAATTCTTCTAAAATTTCAAAAAAAAAATTATGCACAACTCTGCCAACCGTATTTAATCCCAAATTTTATGCAAGTCACAAAAATAATAAACACACGTCAAAAATGCTTTAAGGTCCGATTCCACCGAAACTTTTGCGGACCGCAAAGCTAACCGCAAAGTTGAACCGCAAAACTTTGCTCGGTG
>JAQGCM010001771.1:0-13600 GCA_034699705.1 Hymenaphorura dentifera | reverse complement strand
TAATTTATTATCTGCTATTCCTAAAAAAATCATGTTTGTACGTCTCTATTATCAAATTCAAGGCTGCTGGACACTTGAATTATAAGGACCCTTAAGAAATACCAAGTGTGCTCCCTGATTCCACATATCTTCCTTAAGAAAATTAGGGAAATAAAGGGAAATAAAAAGCAGGCTCGTAAAAGTCACTAATTTAGTTGAGAGCGACGATTGAACAAAGTTTTTGTTCTCTCATTGAACATTTCACACGCTTAACAATGTGGACAACAAAATGGTCAGTGCTAGTAGTTGTGAGAATGATCATTCCACAGGAGGTGCTTGGAATCTCATCAGAATTCAACTTGATTAAGAAGAAGGGGCACCACTTTCTATTCAAATCACGATACTTGAGCACTTTATCTTTTACCGAAGATTCAACTAGAGATTCCCCTGGCAGGGGAACTTTGCTCATCATTCTGCCGCTGCTGCTACAGTCTTGCCACTTGAGAACGGCATGACTTTTCCGGTTTTTGAGAGATATCCTGCTAGCTAACTGTATGAATTTGCAATTTTGTGGCCTTGTAAGAATGCATGTAATGGGTGAAGGGTTAGTTTCGTGAATGCCACTGTAAATCACCTTCCATGCTCACTTTTTTAAATTAAAGGAACAGACATCGCATAAATAAAAATAGGGCGACATTTTTGCCAGCAGGTAACCCATAATTGCTAGTTCTAGTGGACAAGAAGTGGACATTAAGATTAGGAGAAATTCCATCAACGAAATACAACGTAAACTGTACAAAATCCACATCTAAAAATTTAGAATTGTCACTTAAAGTTGTCGAAAACTGGGACCGCCCCTTGTGCTTCCCACAGCAAAGAGGGAAGGAAAAATGTCATCAAATGGTCAAATGGCAAAAGTGGCAAATTGTTGAATGTGTAGTTCACTACTATAGTAGTAGCGATTGAAATCATGGTGGATTTTTTGGCACAAGATTGAGTTTGTGGGTATGACTTTGACCCAAGCATGGAAAGGAAGGCGAAGAGAATAAATTTCCTTCCTAATAGATAGCATTTGTCCAAGTCAAAAAAGATAAAGATTCCTAGACCTGTTCTGTGCTCATTTGGAAACTCAATAGAGCAATTCATCTTTGTCTTTGTCTCACAGCAGTTTGATGGCAGACGAACTTACTTGTCTGTACTCAGTTTGTGCACTTTTAATGCCTTAAGTTCGCATTTTACTCTTTCAAATGTTAAATGCTAGACAAGTTACTTGAAATCGGGGAAATACTACTATTGATTGTCCACGACAATAAAGTGAAGTGAGATTCAGACTCAAGGTTTGACATTAAATTCACTTGTTTTGTATTCTTGGGCTTTAACCAGCTTTAAGGACAAGTTGGACAGGAGGGAATCGGAATGGCAATTTTTTTATAGCGTGCGCAAAGTTGAAGTTAACGTTCAAAAACAAGGTGCTTTTGAATTCCTGAGCTAATGAATGGGGTAGTTAATGCAATTTGTCTTCCAGAGCCAAATTAACATATTAATGGTTTGGCGACGACAAGGTAGACACCAAACAAAGGTGCCATGGCGATTCAAGTTATTGTTTTGTTTACGCCGTAAAGGCATACAATGCCATGGCAACTAAAGCGGGGTTTGTTTGCTAAGTTTGTCGCCTGTTTCGCTTAGAACCACAACTCGTCCCTAAGGAAAATTCCCAAAATATCCTCAGAATCCACCCGAAATGGCTACTTACAAACACTGTGCGTAGGCAATATTAGGTGGCACAGCGTAAACAAAACGGCATCGTTACCAAATCCTTTTTAAGATAAACACAAAAATTGTGCATTTAACTCAGCATAGTTCCTCACATTGGCACTAGAAGGCGCTGGTTGAATTTTCCATCTCAAAAGATATAAAAGTCGAGTAGAAAAGCAGCAGGTATTCGAAACAAATGGTTGAATTAACGAACCTTGAAGAAAATGAAAGAGACAGGACAAGAAATATGCATTACTACAATACATTGTATTTTTTTAGTTGAGATCGGGCACAATGGGGTAGACCCAAGGCGTGAAATGAGTAAATTATGACATGTCGCCTATTTAATAATAGGAGTAACTTAACCTCAAAAGCAAAAGCTATTCAAACTAATTTTCTACAATGCAAAGCACAAGCACTAAGCACCGGACATTTCCTTATCACAATTCACTCGTAAGTTAAACTTTTATTTACACAGACAATTATGCAAATGCAGTATGCAGACCTTGCAGTCACTTAAGATCGAATTCATTTCATCGAATAAAAGTACACTTGCCGTAAATTTCAATTTTTTCCACTTGCACGAACGAAACGACCTGATCTGGTTAATCACTTGGAGTGATTCAGTCAGTGCAATTCAAATCATTAACTGTCGCATTAACATGCAAGTCTTGTCAGAGTATTATTTTGTTAATTTCTTTTTACACGGTCACATACAACCTGTTGTAATGCAAATTTGCTCTACAAGTTCAGAACATATGTGGCAACTTAAGAGCACGCACCTCAACCTCAACCGTTGTGTTGCTTTGATCAAATACAGTAATAATGCTGCGATTCCATTGTTTGGATTTCAAGAACCAATTAATCTCTCTTTTACAATAATTATAAAAACTTACTGGTGAACGGACTCTGCCAGCAGAGACTTCACAGAATAATATAACTTGTTTTTATTACTTGCCACTTCCTGGGCTCCGAAAAAATGACGACGACCCAACGAGTACGATGTACTCAAGTAACCATCACCATCACTTGTAATTGCAAAGTAAATACTGGAAGCATTTTTATATGTCTCATCCCAAGCTTTTTTCAACAATCAACATTAACCGACAACAGGTTTTTTCCCTATTACACGAGACCAAGAAAATCCTATTACCACTTGAGTCTTGAGACTTTTTTTTCGCACCGAGCAAATAAGTAGCTCTTAAATGCAACTTCTGCTAAGCTAAGGCGAGCAAAACATTTAATGATTCAGACCAATTAAAATGCCTCAACTAACTCCATGGGCTACTTTTCTTTAACATTGGAAACCCATCTCCCGTGTGTGGCATGTGGATGCATGCATGCATTGTATTTTAAAATGCGTGAATTAGCGTTTTCGTGAGAAAACATGAACATGAAGCAGAGAATGAGGTTGAAATGATCCTCTTAATTTCTTTTCGAATTTACTTTGCAGAAGATACTAAAAATCTGGCAGCCCAACTAGTAGTATTTGCTTTCATTCGCAGTGCACAGTGCAGTGTAGATATTTCGCCAATTTAGCGATGTAATCCATCACTTTCAAGGAATTAACGAGATGATGCTTTGATAAAGTACCGGCCACTGACATGGGATTTTCAACGGAAACGCTTCAAATGCTTTTAGTAAGGAAAAAGTAGTTGGAAGTTCAGCTTATTTAAACAAATTAGTCTTCGCATTATTTATCCAAAATTTTAAAGATCTGAAACTTGAGAAAATTCTAGGGAATTTGATGCCTACTTTTTGATGCTTTAGAATTTGGGATATCTGTACTTTTTCATCAAACATGGCTCTCACGGGTTTGGCAAGAAACAAAGTCCTGCGAAATCAGCATGCAGCGTAATTGCAACATGTTGTTTTGTGTTGTTCACTTAAATTAAAATTTGCTAGCTTAGAACCCGCCTGCCTGCCAAAAACTAGAGCACAGCACTAGCACTGCTTTGTCTTAAATATCTGTTATTTGAGTTGTAAAAGATAAATAAATGTATAGTATTAGCCTTACAATGTTCAATACATGGTTCGCTACACCAAAAAGCAAGGATGGCAATTTGTTAAAAGGGTGTGGTGTTTGCTGCGGAACGGAACCTGATGCAAATTCTTATTATTTATTCTTTCTTCATGCCAAGAACCAAACCAGGTGTCTGGCGTCCGATTTTTGAGGAAGAAAAAAAGTGGTCCTTTCGCTTCACATTATGTGTACATTGTGATTTTGATTGCGACCATGTTCTGCTGATACCAAGTGCTAATAATGCTAAAGCTGGCTGGCTGACTGGCTGGCTTCGGTGTCCATGTCGACTTTAATTATTGCATTGTGTTTGGAGATTGCAGAGTGCAAAATGTAATAATTGAAGATTGGTGGCTCTTCTGTCTCCTGTCTTGAATAAAATGAACTGGATTTGTTTCTTTTCATCGACTGTGTAGTTAGGTTGGGTGATTTTCCTTAATGAAATGTTGTAGAGTTTAACACTTGACATCAAACATGTACTCGTAACATGTATTTGTACTTTCAACACTAACCTCTAATTTAGCGGCATTCCTTTCATTTAATTTAAATTGAGGAAAAGCCTTGTTGAGTTTTGAAGTTTAGATTTTGCTGAGCTCTGCTGTGCATTTTAGCAGTGTGAATGCTGTTCCCGTTGCCATTTCCATTGCATTGCATTGCATTGAATTCAAATGGAAATGTGTCTAATGTTGTAGCCTTAGCAGTCATCAGCCAAGAAGCTCAGTGCTCGGCTCGGCCTGTGATAAGTCCATATTATCTTTATCTTTATGTTCTAATGTTAGGAACGTTGAAAAGAAATCCAAAGCAAAGCTAAGAAAGTTCAATGTACTCTAAATACCAAAACGACAAAAGTTGTCAAGGTAGACACTAAAGGAGTCCGACTATCTACCTACATGTCAGTTAGTTTTGGATGTAAAAAATAGTTGGGACAAAAAAAATGAAGAAGAAATAAATGCTTGGATGAATCCTAAGCAATGTGTAATAGCGAAATGTAATTGTTGCAGAGTGCGAATATAGTGTCGGACATAACATAACCTAGCTAACAATTAATCTGTTGATAGAGTCGCACGAAGTAGAGTTTGCTCGATTTGGCCATTTGTATTGTTGCAAAAATTGGAATACATACAAAAATTGACAATCAATGGAATTTGCAAATCTACCCACCTGCGGCTTTTCTCACCTAATAGGTTCACAGCCAATACGCTGGAGTAGTACGTACTGCAATTAGTACAACGGATCGAAGGCAATTTCGCGCGTATTTTACCAGAGGAGCATTTGCACTGTCAAGAAAGATCCAGGTTAAGTATGCATTGTTGTGAGCATGTGTGTTAGTGTTTATAGTTTACAGGTTTTGGGAAATACAAATTCATGAAAGACACTCTCGCAATTTCGGACACGCGAAACTAGGAAACTTTTTTTTGCAATTTTCTTTGGTGTTTTGGAATGCTTATTTTTTGCACGATTAGTAGAAGTTCAGCCATCGACATGATCATCTTTCATGGATTGTCACGATTTCTGGATCGGCCCCAACCTTTTGTCAATATTTGGAATTCGTGAGATGAGATCGACGCGGCGCCAACGGGTTAAGATAAGACGAAAGACGATAATGGTCTTGTCGTGCAAATACCGTAAGCGTAATCCAAGAGATGTTTAACCTGCTAGAATTTAACACCAAAACTAAGCCCATGACAAATCACATTTCTACAAAGGAACATTTTGCGTTGGAGTAAAGCAAAACCGACCCGCCCGTACCAAGCGTCGAGCGTCACATTAAGTGTGCAATTAATGCAAATCAAAAAATAATTCTTGCAAGATTTCAACTGTCTATCATTTATAAAAGGTGTCAGTCAGTCACCTACGCGAGTGAGCGAGCGGCACTTATACAATTGAATAAACTTTACTTTTCTCGACACCACGCGGCTTGTAGTTTGTAACATGTAAACCTTTCAATCCTTTTAAATTCACACTTACTGAATATCAACTTTTCTGTTTTCGCATGGACTTCAAATGTAAATTGCAAACTGATACGTGTGTCTGTGTGGGAATTGATGAATTGAATCGAACGGACATCCTCGAAATTTGATTTGGTGGAATTGGAGAAGTTTGAACGATCCATTTGAGTGATGGACAGCTCAGCCGGATAATTCCTGAATTATTTTCCAGCTTCAAATACTCATTTTTTTCTCGTCAAAATTTGCACTTGTTTGTAATAATTGGAAAATCAGTTATGTTATAGTCAGTTATAACATGGGCAAGCTTACCCGGCCGTACGACAGGAAAAAAATTAAATTGCACGAATCAAAAACTGACAGCTTCACGCATAAGAAAAGTTTGATACGAAAATGAGGATGAGGATGCCTTTCAGCAGAAGCTCAGTGTGCAAATTACTCCCGAATTGTAAGGAATTCTAAAAGGAATCTTTTACTGGGCTTTAGCCTTAGCAAAAGAGTTGTGGCTGAAAAGATTGTTTCTTAAATGAAAGTAGACTAATTGGTGTCCAATTAGAGCTTTATAGGGAGGACAAAGCGGCTAATTAAGATTCAAAGGCGGCAGAGGTGGGCATACTTACCTGTGCAGTGCGTTTGCCATTTTCGGCTCTCGCCCAGTTTGGGTAAATGCAAAATCTCATTAGTGTCGTGAGCACGTCTTCTTTCTCCAAATCTTTCATTCAAGTCATTGACCACCTCCACTACAAGTTGAACGAGCACATCAACACAAGCAACATACATTATGCTGGAAACATAAGATTTTAGTCCTTAAATTAATTCTGAAACATCTGTTTACAGCTGCCAAGTTAAATCCTATGGGTAAAGTGGTGGGTCTGTTGCCGAAATTGTTTGTTTCAATGCGATCAAGTCATTACTTAGAACGTGTGACATGTAATTTGTACAAACACTCAAGTTGACTTAAGTATGGGAAAATATTTGTATTAGCTCAAGCAAAGGGGGGACTTTATAATCATGTTTTTGTTTGTTTCCTTTCGGCAAGTATAAGAAGCTCTGGGAGCGGAGCGGTACTGAAATGGAAGCCTCTCATCTTTATAATTTTGGAAAAGGTGTTGAAGGGAAAGAAAAGGTTCAACTAGATTAAATAATAATAAGAGATGAGCTTGGAAAACAATCAAAAGCCAGTAGATGAGGACATTACGCTGCGATGCACTGTCGTGTCTGTTGGACATCTGCATCTCCGCCTGCTGCAGTTTAACTGTGGGAACCACGATTTTGGTTCCCACCAAATTTTCCAGGAGATGAGGCTAGAAAATCAACCATGTGTACTTTGGTCAGGAAGTCCGACGAGGATAAGGTGGTCCTACTCTAGCTCATCTTATGTAGGTTGTATTCTAGGAACACATTTGAAAACCACTGGGAAACTCTAAGCACTTATAACGCCCAATTTCCCTCTTCCTATTCCAATTACTGTGATCGGGCATGAAGGCTCTGAGACTACAAACCCTGAAAAAAGCCCAGCCTTCAAATTTTCTACTCCTGTCAAAATCTAATCGTTCTAGCCACAAACGTAATGCCCCTTGCGTCCTGATTCTTGTCTACCTTCAAGGTGAAAATCGGCCCTGATTCTGGTTTGTTCTTTGTTTTAACCAAACCGCCGAAACATAACTGATAAATGAGTATTTCCACTGCAATCCCTTACGAGAATTTCAACGATCGAATGAACCGAATCCCGGATTTTTTTTAAACTTTTCGCCACAAATTTTGTTGTTCAAGTTCAACAGCAAAAGTAAGCAAAAAACAAAAGAGATTTTTCCAGATTCGATCCACCCATTCATGTGCTTCCTGCTTAGAGACAAGTGTTGAATTTGACACGATCACAGAATAATGCAGTCAGTCAGGAACTAGCTCCAAAGAGAACAGATGGGTTTTGCTGATTTGTGATTCCTAAGCCTAATATTTGAACTCTTGGTTTCAGTTTAGATTTAATAGCATGTGTTTCTAAGGTCGGTTCGAGTATTAAATGCAAAGAAGACGACTTCATTGATTTGTTTCGGTCTCTTCATCTGATTTATGGATTTCAAACGCCCATTTGCAAAAGTGCTTGTATCGTTTGGAAGTTAATACCACGTTTGATTTTGATGAACGACTTTTAAGGGGCAAAAAACGTTGAGCTGTATGTTAACGGGGTGACATCGTTCGCACATAAACAGACTCGAATTCCCATTTGTTTTCGACCTGGCCTGTGAAACTAATGATTACATACTAGTTTTGCTATGAATTAGGATTTTTCATATTTTATCACTTCGTTCATCAGGAGTTGAGGATAAGGCGGTGTGATTCAACTAGTTAGTGCAGATTTCTGACAACTTTACATTGCACATCATATATCATTTTGATTTTGTCTGAATTTGCAACGAGTCAAGCTAGACGTTTTTTAATGCACGAATTGAGCATGTCTTAATTCTGGTAATTAAGAAACATAGCTTTTCTATGTTTTTGTTGTGCTACGATACATATTCCACTGCACATGACTTTTGCCAAGTTGTTTGTGACTCTTTCGTTTTGGTTAGCTGCGATTTATTTTTTTGTTCCAAGCAATGCAATGCTCTTATCTGCAAGAGAAACTTAATTGCCTTGTCTAATTGCCACATGTCCTGTTCCGATTCCTGGGCTTTGAGGCAGACAACTGAGTGAGCCAACTGACGACATGACCAATTCACAGGTTGAGGTTTAGTTCAAATTCAAATTGAATGAAATGAAATATGAGCTGGGAAATTCTACAGTCACGAACCAAAACGTCCGAACCGAGACCAGGTTTTTTCATCAAGTCGACCAAAATTTAAAAATCTGGAAACACAAGAAAAAATACAAATTAATTTTTAGTGGCTTGCTCAAGCTCTGCATTACACTGCGTTGTATCTGCATCGTTTTATTCACACCTTTGGACAGGCAGTGTTGAGGTGAGGTGAGGGCCAAAAAACAGTCTTAAATGGTTCCCAAGCGCAGCCAAAAGCGCAAGCAAGAAATCATGTCGGTCGACGGCCACATTAGCTACGCATCAAAATCAGTTTCAGTTTCAGTTTCAACAACAAAGAAGTAAAGCAAAAACATGAAATGATCGCACAATGATTCTGATTCTGATACACAAAACTACTCGCACCACAAACAACATGTAAAGATGTGTTTAATCATATTTGCCTGGAGGGTGTAAGAATAAGTAAACGCGAGCAGTGCATTGCATTGCATAAAATTCAATATCACAAATATATGAGCAAAGTTTTCGCTCAAGGGTTGTCGGACGGAGGCGATGACACGAAATGTCGGCAGGCGCCATCATCACAAATTAGTTTAATATTTAATCCATGCGCTCACATCACGGAACCTGATTTACCTCCTGATACCTGACACTTTAGGCAATTCCAATTTTTTAAAATAGTGAAAAAATATATTAATTTATGTCATGCAATAGAGATCTGCCGCATATAAGCTCGCCTCGGACTTGGATGATTTTTGGCAAAAATGACTATTCAACATTTTTAAGTCTAAACAATGAAATTCCTGTGAGGTCCCACGGGGCAATGATTAGGTCTTGGAGTCTAATCGTGGAGAGTGTAGAAGATTCACTTGAGAGGTGAGTTTGGATAGACAAATGAACAAATGTAATGGGGAGGGAGTCTTCATTTGAATTTTGATTGACGTGATTACGTCTCTCAACCTTCTAGATCAGATTTGATTTTAACAGCAAGATGAACGAAGGAACGAACGGCCCTCTCCTGTCTGTCTAAACCTCCGACAGAATAATCTAAAGTTGAAAAAGGCTTGAACCTCTCAGGACTTAGGCCAGACAGTCAGGCCAGGGCTCACATCTACATAATCCCATCACTGAAGATAAGGCCTAGCTGTCAACAATTCTTCTTGTTCTCAAAGCACTTCATCCCATTGTTGTGTGCATAATAATAGCTTTGCAAGGCAAGGCACAAGCCTCGTGTTGCCGTTGCCCGAGCTGAGCAAGAGTTTAGACTTAATTGCAATCCTCATCTCTGAAAATCAACGTCTTGGATAATCATCCTAATCTATTCTGTAATCCAAACCAATTAGTAGTCCTGTATAAAGTTCACCACATCTTTCTAGACGTAGAACATTGATATTGCACTATTTCCTGTGCTTGTTCATTCACCGGTCCCAAAATCTCAGGCAAATATCTTCTTCCAGAACACATCATAATTATTTTCATATGTGGTCAACAATTAAAATGAAATTACAGCTCAAAATCTTGCAATTTTGTGCGGTAAACAACGACGCCCTGCGGTGAAAACCAGTTCCGATTCCATCAGACCTAGACTAGGAGTCAGGAGTCTGTTCGAAAAAAAACAACAGAACTCTGCTAAGCTGTCGAACAAAACTGCACAGCGATTTAACTGCAGTGAACCGCAGTGGACAACAAGAATTTTTTACACACTTTTAAGAAATTAATACCTAAATAATATAATGGAGCCTTGCCTTGAGTTAATCCCAAGCCCAACATCATCCCTGCCGGCACAGAACTCGTTTGAAGTGTAAACGAGGTGGGAAATATTTTTTTCTGAACATCCATTCCATTATATAAAATTATACTAAAGGAGATCTACGGAGATCTGTAAAAGCTGAGAAATCTGAGGAGCACTGAGTCCAATCCTACATCATTTAATGTCTCACCTGTAATTTTCTTCAGTAGCTACTAAACCCCTAGTCAGTCTAACTAAATCCTTATTCGCACAACAATCCTTCAATCCCTGTAAGGAATAATAAATGTTGCCGCAGCATACTTAAGTTCTGGATCAGGATCAGGATCCGATTGCATGCTTGCTTGCTGGCTGGCGATCCTTCTGAGGAATTACTTTGCCTTGGTTAGCGTGCATTGCATGCGAATAATTCAAGTGCAAATAACTGAATGAAATGTTCAAGGTAGTAATTTGAATGTTTAGAGTTGAGATTAAGCAGAAGAATGAAATCAAATAAATGGCTCGTCTTAAGCTCCTATTCTCCCAGCCAGCCTGCCTTTGTTGTTTGGCGGTCGCCATAATCATACAGCAGCCGAGTTGAGTTAAGGACGGCGCTTCCGGCGAAGAAGCACTTTTCTATATTTAGAGATCGCGAAATTACCGCAGCAGCACGGGCAGTAGCGATCGTCGTAAATTTAAAGAAGATTAACTGCCACTGTCGTGTTTATCTTTGGATTGTTTAAACTTTTGCTGTTGCGTTGCGTGCAGATCATTTGCTCGCGATCCGTGCTTGCACTTCGTTGTTGTTACGTGAAATGAATGAAGCTAGGTTTCAATTGGGAACTCCGGAGCTGTTCTAAAATAAGATTAAAATCTAATGTTTTTAAGAAGGGCTTGCTGGCTGCAAGTCTGCAGTCAGCCGGTCGGTCCTTAGTGCTTTCTGTTGCTGAAACTGAAAGCAATAAAAAAATTTAGGAGTAGGACGCACCTGTTTCCTTATGCTCGAGCGGTCATTCGAAACCAAATTTTAAGATGTTTGGAACTTTCGCTCAACTAGGTTTCAGTTCAGAGACGCACGGACGAAGTACTTTTGGATTTAGATTTAGAATCAGGATAAAAAAGGAGTACCTCACCTGCCTGCCCTTTTCCTTCTTTCATGCTTCGTCAATGAAGTTAATAATAATCCTAAAGCTTTGCTGGCTGCGAACACACCAAAGCGTATCTCCTTCCACCACCTCACCCGATCATCGGTCGGATCCGGGTAATTATTTTCTGCGTTTAAGACTCACTCCAAGGTCTTAAACAAGACTAAGGACTTAAGGAGTCAACTAGACAGACGTTCTGGTGGATATTCGTGTTTACGAACGAGGTTTCAAAATCATAAGGGAATTAATAGAAGGAGTCACAATGACTCTGAATTTTCGGGAAGGAAATGAACCTCAGAACCTCTGCCGCCGTCTTCCGGACCGGACGATTTGCTCAGCTTTATCGACATTTGACATTCATTTCCGGTCCCTTACACGTTAAATACCTTGGCTTCCTTCCCGGGAAAGCCTAGCAACTGTCCTACAAAATTTCATCGGATATCCGAAAGTCCATTTGCCCGGTGCAGGGCTGCAGGACCAGTATTACGTACCGTGTATATTCAAACCAAAAAGCACCACTGTAAAAACTAATTTTGAAAGGTTTTGATTTGTTTGTCTAAACTCCTTCCCCCTGCAACGCCTAACGTCTGACCAGAATACTTTTCGTGTTTTAAAGAGCCATGATTTCAGTTCCAAAGGCACTGCATGAAGAGGGCCGGAACCTCTTAAAATATGAGTTCAAAATTCATCCAAGAAAAAAAGCAGTAACTAATTTTCTACTTTATAATTGAAGGTTGTGATTTTAAATACTATTTAATATTTCATCTCATCCAGCTCAGCTTCAGCTCCAGCTTCCCTCCTACTGGCGGCGTCGGCTTTAATCCTTTAGTCTCTTCATCATCTTCGGCTGCCAGAGTCAGTGTGCTCCAATACTCACGTTCTAAAAGAAAAGACTCCCCACTTCTTTCTTGAGAAGTGAAATGAAATGAGATTCTTTCTAAAAATCAAAATGTAAATGAAACTGAGTGAGAGTGAGGCGTATTTTAAATACGTACTCGTAACTGACTTCTGCAGGATCAGCCTCACCTGATCTCATCCAGAAGCACCAATTGCCGAATTCATTATTCCCAAAGTAGTTGGTCTCAGTCTCGTCTCGAAACGAGTAACTTGTTCAAGTTCATTTCACAGTAGTAGGCAATCATAATCTATTGTTATTACTTTTTGAGGCCTTCATGTTTTGTTTAAATTCATAAAAGTCAGTGGGATGCTTCGGATGCTTGAACTCGACTCAAGAAGAAATGTAAATGTAGTCAAAGTCAAACTTTTTTTTTGAAACAGGATCATTTTTTACAAATCCATGTAAGACGTAATAATAATGAACCAAATGAGTGTACTTTGGAGTTAACCTTAGCTCCGAAAAAAGTTTATATTACATCACGACATGACCAGGTACAACTCAAATAGTCAAAAGCATTTTTCTGATGTTATGTTCTCTCCTCGGATTTCTACATGCCTAGATGCAGCCTTAGCCTTGAAGACTTGACTCTTTACATAGTCATACCATCATCCCTGTGCTTCTAAACGTCTTCGGGACCCAAGTTCTTCATCTTCATCCACATTTCAGGGTTTGACCTCTGCCCTCATAGATTGCCTTTACGGAAAGGTAGGGCAGGGCAGGGCAGGATAGGGCAAGGGTGTGGGTCCGCTCATAATTTCAATTTTTTATGGGTGGCCCACAGCGACTTTTACTTTAAGAGAGCCCAAAAAATGACTTAAGTTGCTTATCTTCTCATTTCTTCCTTCCTATCGGCTTTCGGCTACTTCGGTTGGGTTACGTAATGCCAAAGCAAGCCTTGCAGGCCCACGCTTATTTTGAGTATTTTAAATAATGAAAAAAATAGTTACAAAGTCAAGTACAGTGCAAGAAGAATGTAAAATTCCCGAAAAGATTCAACTCTCACGCTCCGGCCGGCATTATCCTTTTGCCTTTTTCAAGAAATCTTGCTCAAAGCACAACCTCCCCTTTGTTGTAGGCCGCTTTTTTATGAGCATATTTACGATTTGATTTGACAAGAGGTTCGAAACTGCCTGGTACAAAACAAAATCTGACTAACGGTTCCTGATCTCTGGTCATGCAAGCCCACGTATCAACTCTATTATGTGCTTGGCATTTGCCAGGATTTTCGGGTGGGACAATCTGCAGTAATTATTTCAAAAGAAACATTTAAGGAACTTGTTTTTTAGGAAAGAAAAGAGGTATTTTGGGGTACAAGTGGCATTCCATAATCTCAATTCTAAAAAATCTCCTCCTTCCGACCATCCTACCACAATAAA
>JAQGCM010001770.1:0-13602 GCA_034699705.1 Hymenaphorura dentifera | reverse complement strand
TTTAAATTCAGTGTTCAACAAAGTTGTGTTGTTAGGGGTGCATGAAATCAGAATTCGAAACACAAATGTAAAGCCAAAGGAA
Organism: Hymenaphorura dentifera; assembly: GCA_034699705.1. NCBI lineage: Eukaryota > Metazoa > Arthropoda > Collembola > Poduromorpha > Onychiuridae > Hymenaphorura > Hymenaphorura dentifera. The sequence continues at coordinate 13,520 of JAQGCM010001770.1, read as the reverse complement.
GCACAATCAAATGTTGTGAATTTTGTTGTCAACGTTACCAAAGTCATTACATGCTATGTTTACATCCTAATACGCAAAGACTCAGTAGGAAGCACGGTCAAAATTATTTTCAAAATCAAGAAATTTTGAAACCGTCCCTTGAAGGGCCCGCGAACCGTAAATCAAAATGTAAGACCTTATCGGACATCTACAGGTCCTCTGGAGTCAATTGAGACTATTTTCGACAAGATGGGTTGAAAACCCTAGGAGAAGATATGTTCACAAGCTAAGAAGCCGCAGCACTATCTCCAACAAATCAAAACAAAGCACACGCATTTCGTGGCTTCCTTAAAAGCGATGTGCTTCCAACTATTCGCAACCATATTTGCTGCAAGTAGTGTTGGTTTAAATAGACATCTACCCCTTCTGGGGGGGGGGGTAGAAATTGATGACCCTGAGTCCCACGAAGAACTGGTGTGAAACGAACATCCTTGCAAATTGTCCAGAGTCGACCCGGACAGACTGGAAGACTGTATAGCATCGCACTTCGTGCATGCAATAAAAAGAAATGAACGGCCAAGGCCGGTCACCCAGTTCTTGTTCAAGCCTCTGTTTTTCTCAAACGACGGTGTACTGGAAAGGGGCTGCCAGATAGAGTGAAGAAATGGAGAGAAAAAACATGTCCAAAATTTATTCAAATCGAAATCGAATCACTAGCCACTATCGGCAAGAATTCAAGCAAAATCCTTCTAGTTCAATTTTTGGCAATCACTCTGCACGACGAAATGCATTGAAGCAGCGGGGAAAAGACCACAATCGATATCTAAGTAACCGGGGTGAGCAGAGTGAACACCCTTTTAATGTATACAAAGGATATTTAAGATTTGGTTAAAATCCGTTGTGTGCATCCGAAACTTTTCACCAAAATGATTACTTTCGGAAAGCTTCAGAGCTTGGTCCATCAAACTTCACTGAATGAAATTTTAATGACTTAAATAAAATCCCACGAAGAAAAACCAGTAAAATACCAACTGCAAACTCCTAATTACATGTAAAGAACCTCCCTTTTGAGTAAGTGGTGACTTAAGCAAGGTATGCGTACGGTGGCAAGGAAATTGGCGAATGACGGCTGCAGCGGCGAGCATGGGCTATCGGCGTGTGAAATTCATATGGAAGGAGCTGAAGCAGGAACTACTGTACCGGCAAGCGCAGCGGATTGCAGAAGCAAGAGCAGAATGACAGCATTCCCCACACAGCTCATTTTCTATATTTCTTTGCCAATTTAATTTGCGAATTTGCAAGTGCATATTGCATTTTGCATTGCAATTCAATTCATAGATGAGACTATAGGTAGTCAAGTACAAGTAGTCAGTTTTCAGCATGTATTCGTCATCGGCCCCAGTTCACAGATTACCAATTACGAATTACGATTAACTGAGGCATTAGGCTTTTACGACTTATTGGCTTTGATGGTTCTTTCAATTCTTCCTACGTAGTTTTTAATGAGAATGAGTCGACACATGGACACGAGTCATTTTTATTCGCGTGAAATCAAAGTATAAAGTCCACAAGAACGCAACGTGTCGCACTCGTACTTGTCATATCGTAGTAAAAATACGTCTCGTTTTCGTTCGACTTTTTGTCTTGACGATGATGACGGTGGGAATCTGGGAATCGGAATGGTAATTTATTGGCGAAATGCGAAATTCACAGACAGAAAGGCAGAGGCAGATATTCTCACACTTTGCAATTTCTCAATAAAATATTTCATGCTTCGTCGTTGTATGAAACCGATACAGAATGCAGAGGAATAAAAACTTGATAATCGCATTGAATTTGCACTACAATTGTTTCCATCTAGCATCTGAATCGCAATTTCGCAATACTAATTACTAATGCAGTAGTGCGGAGTTGCCTCTCACTAGTCACCGACTAAATTATTAAATTGCACATAAATCAATAACGGCAGTACTCAGTTTATCTCATCTAACTGATTCAGCGAAATGCAACCGGACAATAAGAACTTAATATAGCTTAAAGCTAAATTTGCTGGCTGTGAGTTAACATTAAAATAGAATAAATTTTATTCTGACGTTTAGAAATTTCCAGGAGGTCTCGTAAGTCGTAACTACCGTAAACAAAAAAATAACTTTTTTCGCACTGGATGACGCTTATGGCGATTCAACATTACGCTTGGCAAACGTCATCCCATGTTAAATTTCCATGCCATTTTTTGCTGGGGAGGCATGGAGATTTAATTTGAAATTTGAAATTTTTTATTGTTGCTAAGGCATCCTTAACTTTTGCCCAAAAGTGGAAAAGTGGACTTTTCCATAACTACCCTAGTTACGAGACCTCCTCAAAGATCAATCACCTAGCAAAAAAGTGAATTCTCCTTCATTAGTACGACAGGTGATCTTGATCTTTGACCAAAACTGGATATGTAGCGATGGGTCGATGCGGATTCTTTTTTGTTTCAGGTTGAATTGGAGATCTAGCGAATTTGTTCGGATTTCTAAAGTATTATAAATGAGTACCAATCATTTGTTGGGCTCGCTGTGAAAAGTTGTCTTTAAAACCCCGAAACGAACGAGTTTGTTCGTCCATACTCTAATTCCTGGATTGTGTTCCTAGTTCCTGAGCATCCTGATCACATGGGATTTCCGTCTGTTTGTATGAGTAACTCAATTACCTCAGACAACGAGAATAGTTTTAAATGAGTAACTCCAAGACTGACTTTCATCAATTTCACCCTTGAACATCTGTCGCTAAATGAAGTCAACGAACTTTTCCAACTCCTAACAGAACAGAGTTGCTCTATTCGATAAAAATGCATATTCCGGTTCCGGTGTACATATTAGTGAATCACCATCCCGGCTTGGCTTCCGCAAGTCCATATGCCTAAATTCTACATTGCTTTCCAAAGAGAAAACTACAGAATAAAACAGCAAGTTGTCGCTCAAACATATGTTCAGGAGACGACAATCACTTTATGCCAATTTAATAACTTCAGTGCCTATTCCGGTCTTATACCTTTGAATACTTTGAAATGAAAAAATGGAACACAGAGTTGAATTAATCGTAAAAGTTTAACCAATACAATCGGAAAGTTATTTATTTAGAAAGCCCAAACAAATTAAACAAGTTTCTTAGGTTTTATCTGGGCAGCAATTCTGTCCAAATCTCTCCGACCTTGGGACGTAAGCTTACGACCATTTCCATCCTGGACTTTCTCAACGAGTTTGACACTCTCCAAAGCTTGCAGTGCTTTTCGAGCGACTGAGCCTGAACTGCGGCAGAAATGGCTTGGAGTTGCGCCGTTCCTCTTCCTCGCTGTAAAAAAAATCAGTCATTATTCGTATGTTGTATTACGATTATGAGCTTGAGCTTTGTTTGATAATTTTTTAATTCCACAACACCAACATAAGCACAGTTGGTTTCGTTTTGGTTAAGGAAATTACAAAAGTACTAACGAAGGAGGTCTCCTAGGTGCAACACACCAATTCAGTCGGAATGATTATTTTCTTTAATTAAATAACATCAAAATGAAAAAGTGAAACTGGATTTTTCAGACGGTCACCATAAGTCCACCGGTAAATTTTTGAATGTGATAATCCCATATGACCCAATGCATTAGAATTGTCTCTATAAGTCTCTTAGGCGCCGGCACTAAAGGCGCCGGCACTAATGCATTTGGCCATATTGCGTTATCACATTCAAAAATTTACCAGGGGACATATGGTGCCCGTCGGAAAAAATTTAGTTTCACTATTTTACTGTATTTGCTTAAAGAAAAAAATTATTCCGACCGAATCGGTGTGTGGTTTTGCACCTGGGAGACTTCCCTCGTAAGTTGAAGATTGAGGATGCACGAATGTACAAATCTATTGCTATGGTATTTAATTTAGATTAGACGTTTACAAGGCCCATTTTTTTTACACTAAACAAATTCTTCAGTATTAGTAAATTCTTACTTCCAAAGATCTTGCGGATGGTGTTTGTGCCAATTGGAGAGCGTATGTACAGATGACGAGCAATCGCTGCACACCGAATGAAGAACCAATCCTCGTCATAAGGAGCCAATTCTTTGGCCTTTGAAGTTTTGACAAGGTCGACCCATTCGGGTATCTTCATCTTGCCAGATCTAACAAGATTCGTTTTATTTAGTTGAGGAAAAAAAGAATTGCGAGGGGTAAATAAATCGTAAAAATGCTGTGTGAAGGAATGCAATAATAAACTTACTTCTTGAGGAAGGCAGCAAAGTTCTTGACGAATTTGTGTTGGTCAACATCCTTCACCGAAGATGGGTACTTAAACTGTACGGGGGTAGCCATGATCTAGAAATAAAAATGACAAACCGAGTTAGGGAAACATTCATAATACAAGTACCTCAGTAACGGATTTTCTGTACGCCAACAGCGCTTATTTGACTTACCGGTTTTGGTTTGTCCTTGGACAAATTTGATTCAGTGATTTCAATTTTCGTCGGACAGGACGAAAGAATAGGGCAGAAACAGACTGTGTGGGTTCTTACGGCAAGACTCGCAGTGCTCACGTTGAGTAAATCCAAATGACTAAAGATGGCTGGTTGGCGGGCAGCCTGAATTCAATGGGCTGAAGGGTGGTGCAGATTTAAGTTGAGTCAATTGAATCGGGGCACATTGAAACACTACCTTCTATGCCTCGATCTTTTTGCCTTTCTACTTTCTGTACCAATTTCTTTCTTTTAGCATTTTGTTCAGTGAAGGAGTGAAGGCTTTTTTATTTATATTAATCTTTTTTTTCAGTTATAAGCACTCAGCATATAAATTAGCGAATTCAACTCCAAAGCGGCGCGCAGTGGCTTAGTTATTTTGGTAGGTGAAATTGAAGTTGTTGGAAAGGTCTCCGCACCGAATTAAAGGTCGAATTTTGACGACTCGCTGTGGGAGCCCATTCAGCCAATAGCAAATAGCAATAAATGCCGGAACTGGCCTTATTTCAAATAATATTTTTCGACAAAATGTACCTCCCGTATTTTTTGCGATTTGCAGAATCCGTATTCCCCCAGCGCAGCGTACGCAGTGCTCATGTAGTACGGATAAATGCAAGATAAACGCTTCCATACTTTTGTAATGCTGATTTGCGAATTCGCAACTGTCCGTATTGTTAATTGAAATGAGCTTATTAGATTCAAATAAAAAAAATTGAAAGCCGCAATCGAAATTTGTCAAATTTGTCAACGACGTAAATTCAGTAGCATCACCCCAACATCAGCGGTCATATCGGGATGATCAATTACTTTTGCAGCTTCAGAAAATGGCTGTACCTGAAGGTTGGATGCAAGCACGAGAGGACAAATTTAACCTTTACCTACCATTGATGTTGAACAAAGGGTCAATCTATTGTTGAAGCTCGGAGTTTGGCGGATGTTAAAATATAATGCAGAAATAATTATACCAATCTGATCTCATCTGCACGACATTCTCGTGTACGAAAAGCGATATATAGCCAGTCTGTGAGAGAGAAACCACAGTTTCCCAATTTCATTAGGTTTAGCCAGAGGTCACCAAAGGATTTTTTAATTTCCTGATCAAGGTGTAGTTGAGCAGTTAAAATAAAAGTTTATGTTGCCCTATTAGTTGGTTTGAGAGATTTATTTTCCAGAGACAACAGTTTTTGGTTTTACCGGTTTACAAAATTCTACTAATACCGTTCGCGCTTCTTTTTTACGATGTAAACGGTAGGCAGGTCTACCTAATTTTCCGAAGCTGAAAACTACAGTAATAAAATTGTTAGAATTTCAAGAAGCGAAATTGTTGATAAAAATAGCAAACGCGTCGATTGTTTACACAAAGTGAAGTTGTAGGTGCAAACTGCAAACGTAATGCTTTTGACGATTTGACTGCAAAGAATCCTGTAAGGTAGATGCAAAGCAATGCACACGAATAACGCATGTGAAGCGAGTGGAAACTAAATTATTTGGCGATATTGAGTCTACTATCAAAGCGTTCGACTTTCCATGCCGAATTCAGTAAGAAGCAGGTAAAAATAAGTTTGCAACGAATGGTTGCAATTCCAAAGAACAAATCCTGAAATATTGAGCCAACTCGTGAGCTAAACTGACGGCTTTTACAAGTGCGTGCTGCTGGCTTGACTGTAATCAAAATGCATTCTGAGCAAACGTCATTTTAACTTGAGATGTAGTTTTTCGAAAGAGACTGCTAATAGTTCGCACTCCAATTTATATAAGTGCATTGCAAACCGAAATCGGTTGACACATTGACAGCCAGTAAAAAATTCCACATCCACACGAGTATAGACGATTAGTTGCCAGGCTACTCTTTGAGAACACAAAAGCTGCTAAAAAATCGGTTCTTTCAACTTGCCGTGCAACATGTAACGCCAATTCTGTGTTTATGTATGCATAAGGAATTCATCAATTTGCACCTGTGTCCTACCTCCGCTCGGATTCGATTTTCTTAGATCGTCACTTCTCATTTGATGTAGATTCGTGCACTCTATTTCCTGGTCGGGGAATAAGGGCATCATTCTTGGAAGTCAAGTTTTATTTTCGGTTTTAAATGAATTAAAACAAAACTTTAAAATGAAACTTCTTCTTGCTGTATTACTTTGTCTATCTACTTTCACAACTTTCACTAGAATTTGTGTAGACGGAAAAGTTTCGTCAGGACATTTGGTTACACATGAGGTATGGCAAAATATCATTCTATCATCTCGCAGAAACTAACAATTCCCAACTGTCTTGACTATTTATGGCTTTCTTTTGTAGAAATGGGTATTCTTGAACAGATTTTGCTTTCTCTCTATGTATGGACAATTCAAATATGAAATCGAATATGATGCCGTGAGTTCAAATAATTTCAAATTTCTAAATCGTGATTGATCAATTGTAGATGAATAGGAACAATGTATGTATATAATTTTTCAATAGAAATATGGGCCTGTAAGTCTGCTCATGTATCCGGACCTCCAATGGGACGACGCTTACAACAGTCCTAAGGCTAAAGTGAGTGTACTTTGTAATTTCGCATGTTTGCTACTCAACTGTGTCAGAATTAGCCCATCAAGCTGGGCAGATTGCAAATTGCAGATCGTAATTGCAACCAAGATTAAATTTCACTTCATATATCACGCTCAGCTTGATATCTTCCATCTAATTCTAAATACCCTGCAGCCTGAATGTGTTTATGATTCACGTCGGTAAAATTCCATTGCCGGTCCCATGCAATACCAATAATGGGCTACTGGGTTAAATTGTTTTCTGGCAGCAAATTGTCGACCAATTTGTCAAAGTCCAAACTTAATTGCAATTCGAGATTTAGAAATTTGTTCCAATTTAATTAATGCAACATTGCTTGCATTGTTTTTCTCTGTACAGACATGCCAAGAAAAGAATAATGTTTTGATTATCGCAAAGAAACAATTGCTTGTTCTTGATTTGGATGAAGAAGAAGCTGGATGTGAGAGAGTTTATCATCCCATCTCATCTCCTCACGGGCCCGACAAAGATGTGATACAAAATTTTACGACACGAATTCTATGTAAAAGTACACGGGCCTTTGCAACAGCAAGAGAGAGATGGTGGTTTATTGGTGTCTCGAACTGCAATTCAACGCAGGTTAACTTCAATTCCCATATTGCAAATGCAAAGAGTACTTGAGGATTTCTTAGTGATGCTGATATCAAGTTTTTTAAAGCCTTAATGATATAGTTAGTTTGGTCAAAGTTTTCAATTATCAATGCTGCAAAAATTTATTGGAAATTTTTTCATTTGTTCCGCAGGGCTTAAATCTCAAATATGATTTTCGCATGACAAATGGACGACAAAGTGACTATTGGTATGAACATTTCTCAGCAGATGAATTCTGTAAGCATCGTGTGTGTTTTAGTATATTATATCCAAAAAAAAATTTATTCTGGGGGTTTGAATGTTCAAAATGCTTTGCTTTTCGAAGAAATCAGAAGAAAATCAGTATAAATTTATTTCAAGCGATAATTTGTATTATAATTGACAAACTCACTCAGCGACTTTCTGTAAACGTACTTTCAGAATGTCCTTTCTGAAAACAAAAACACATGGTTGAGCACTCTTCAATGTTATTTGCAGATATCCTTCCCGTCTTGACAGCCTTCTGCTTCATCTATCTTTTTCTACTTTTCACAGCTCTAATTTTTGCAGGTAATTAATTTAACAGTTAGCAGATGTTCACAAAATCGAAATATTTATTGACCTCTCAAACATGATTAAAACTTTACTAATACTCTTAAAAATAAAGTGGAGCTCAAATGCCGACAATTGTTCCATATCACCTACAAATTGTTTCTCGCATCTCTCGGATATCAAAATATTGGAATAATACTGCTCTGCATCAACTATGCACGTTATGCATCTAATGGAATTGGAAACCCGTCAGTCAAACTCATTGGTGAGATTATTAAAAATCTGTTTGCTGTTTTGAAAGGCATGAATAATAATTATGATTCGGGGTTGGCAGGTCGCGTTTTTGAAGGGCTGTCAGAATTTTTCTTCATTCTTCTCCTATTACTTTTGGCCAAAGGATACACAGTGACTAGAGGACGGCTTCGTCTTGCGAGCGCAATCAAACTTACAATCTTCGTCTGCTCGTATTTTGTCATCTACGCGTTCCTATTTTTCTACGAACAAAATGTAATTTCATTGCAAATGTAAAATCATCTATAAAATGGCTTTCACTACAATAACTTTATTTTGGTTTCAAAAGTTTTTCGACCCAGGACGCGTTTTGTACATTTATGAATCCCCAGCTGGCTATGGTTTGCTCGTCCTTCGCATCATTGGATGGGTTATGTTCGTTTATGCAATATTCTTTACACTGAAGCACTACCCGGAGAAAGCTTCATTCTACCTACCATTCTTCGGAGTCTACTCGTTATGGTGAACCGAAAATTGCACAAATATATTCAGAGGAATCTCAATATATTCAATCTGGAAAATCTGGATGACAAATTATAATTTGGTTTCTATTGTTTAGGTTTATTTCCGGACCAGTTGTCATAATTATTTCGAATCATGTAATTGATAAATGGGTTCGTGAAAAAGTATCAGTCTCCGTTGAACATGTCATCATGTTTGTCGGCCATACAGTATTCCTGGTAAGTTTTTATTGTAACTGCCTTTTCATAGTTTTGAACTAAATTTTAACTTGAATGCTAACATAAAATTTGTATTAGTGTTTGACAAGGCCATCTGCAGCCAATAAAAGTTTTCCATATCATGTTCGGACAACACAAGTTGGTGCTGAATTTAGTGGTGGGTCAACTGATCCGCTGGACAGGTTCGAAGCTCACTCTTATGCTCCTTCCTACATTGACCCGTCAGGTCGAACTGTCGATATATTCACAGTCACAGGAGTCCTGCAGGTAACAAATTGTTAAGTTTGGCAAAAGCATTTTGTGATCTTGATCATTGTCGAGATTTTATCTCCATTTCATACCTAACGGCCAATACGGCCATTGAATTTGCTGCGAATCTAAAGAGATTGGATGCTCCTCATGCTCATCCAATCCAGAGCTCACCGATGGATGTGTTTTCTGTGAACGCTGGTGTATCAGCTGCCATTCCTGCATTATTTCCTGTCCCACCTCCAAAATATGGAGATGAATTTCCCCATGAAACTCCTGGACAAATTGCCGATATGCTCAAAGAACCCGAATTCACGGACTCTGACGACGACTCAGCAAACGAATCACACTCTCAGGGATCCAGAAAAGCAAATGAATTTGGGATCATTGATGTACCTTTTGAAGACTCACCATTTGGCTTTGGGAATGGAATCTCAACACGTGAAAGTCATTACGTAAAAAACAACTAAACCTTTTTGCATTTGGTAGCTACTTTCCTCACTAATGATGTGAAGTTCGTCGACTGGATGTAAGGATACAAAGTATTCCTTGTAAGAGAGTAAATTGTACAAAATTCATCTTTAGTTTAGAATATGATTTTAGATTTATTCAAATCCATTGACTTTGTGTCATATCAAGTTGTGGCAAATTAGCAATGCAATAAAACATTTAATATAAGTATTAAGCCAATGTGTCCGTTGTTAACGTTAAAATTAGTTAATCATTTAAATTGTTAAAATGTTCGTTGCTGCGCTCAATGTAGTAGCATTACCTGGAAACCGCCTCCACATTTACTCTAAAGATGTAGGACTTAATTTCTAAGTTCAGCATGCAATAATCACGAAAAGCGAAATATCCAATAATAAAATTACAATATTGGTATCAGTATGTTATATGAGCAAATATTGCTTTAATTAATATAAAGAGAATTATTATCTTCTGAAGTATTCTTTTTTTGTCAATCTTTGTATTTTTATTTGTGCTGTTTTGAAACTGATAATCAAAAATTTAATTAACATTTTCTTGACCACTCGGCTAATAAGGCAGTACATACGATAAGCGTATCCGTATGTACGACTGCTGTGGAATATCACTCTAATAAGAAACAAACAAACAAACAAACAAACAAACAAACAGACTCGTCACTCTAAGTCGGCCAGCCTGTCGTGATGAGTTGAGTCGCGAGCCAGTTATGCTCGTTTTTAATATAAAATATAAAGCCGAATATATCAAGAGACATTCTGTTAAACATCTCGAAATTTCAAAACTGAAAATAAGAATACGATTTAACGTACGAATTTTGACTTGTGAAGATGGGGTCTGCTCTCAGTTGAGCTGAATTTTGATAATTCATGAAATAATCCAGCAAGTTTGGACTTACTTTCACTTTGGAAGACAAAGACTACAAATGAAGTCAACTGTTGTCACCAAATAAAAAGGAAGGAACTGCTTCAGTTTAAGAATAGTTTGCTATGAACTGGTTCAGTTTAACAATAATTTGCTATATATGAAATAAATGAAACGGTGGTGCATCAGTTTAAAATAATGCATAATTCTCATCATATCGTAGCAATAATGGTGATTGGTGATCAACTAGGTTCAAATTCTTTCATTGTGGAATTCTGAAAAATCTTACAAATAAGAACTGAGGCATTAGAGAATAAAAATATCCGATAAAACCATCCAACCAAAAGTTAATATGTTTATTTGCTTGGGAAACTGCTTTCCTTATAGTGCCGTACTATCCTACAATGTATAAATTGTAAAGTATTAATCCCATTTCACATGCTGCGAAGTACAAACATTGCAAAATAGTTTAATAATCTTCCCTGAGCCATTCATCGTCATCATCGTCTTACAGTAAGTGCTGGGCTGAGGTTTAGGCTTAAGACTTGCATTCAATTTCAATTCAATTTACAATTTGAAACTCAAACATCTTGGTCTCTGGCTTAACCATTGCATAAGTTTTAAGAAGGTGTTGTTATATGATGATGATGAACCCTATTCCTTTCCATTGCAGATTCCAGTGCAAGGAGAAAAACAGATTTCTTGGAGGATTCCCCCTTAACTTTAGCTATAAGCAAAACACAGACCCAAGTACAGCACCCTGTCATTTAAAAAAATGTGTGCAAAAAAAAAGAGTTGTTTTGCTTTGAAGCGATGCGATGTAATATGCTTTTTAGCATTGCAAAACACAACTCGACTTCACCGGACGAACTAGCTTACATTGCTTGCCATTTCCTTTTCAGCATCCGACCAATTTAGGCAGGTGTGAGAGTAAATAGCGCATTTGTTATACCAAAACATTTCTACACTTACTACTTAAAAGTATTTTCGACAAGCTGGAGAATATTTGAGAGGGGTTATTATAATTTTAAAATATTTATTTATTCATTTATCGTGAATCTTCTGACCATTTTATACTCCCACGTTTAAAGCTAATGTTGTTGTCTTTGCTAAATTGTACTGGAAAAATCAAGGCAAAGGCGTCTGTGCTCAACTAACTCAACCCTATTTGGAATTCAACAGCACGCACGGATTTAATTTTTAAAAATTCTGACTCAGATATTTTTCATTGTATAGTGGTTTCGTGCAGTGCAGTGCAGTCTCTCATGTCGTGCTACAAAACATGAGAAATTCGTTTTGACTGTAGAATCTCAACCATAATAATCCTCCAGAAATTGTGCTCTCAAGATCCAGTTAAGCCGTAAGCGTTCGATGTATGTATTCTTTTGTCTGCCCATAATTACAGAGTGCAAGGTATTTGTGTGAAAATAATACAGTTTCCACAGCCCATGTGATTCTTCTTCATAAGTTTGTCAGTCAACCAGTTGTGGATTGTGTGCTTTGCCTAAGTGTGCAAGTAAGTGGGCTCTAAAATTTAACCCACACAAGGGCATTCTCATCCTATCCGCTCGATTAATTTCTGGACCAGTTTATCCTGCAAAACATCAGGAAAAAGAAAATACTGGAGTTGAGTTCTGAATTGTAGTGACAATTGACAAGCACTGCAGTAAGATTACACTGGTTTCAAGGATACTTTCGATCAATTGATTTCAGGTGAATATTTTATTCAATTTGCAATATTATAATTAAGTTCCAAAAGTTTGAGCCTGAAAACCTGCAGAATAAGTACCTATATCGCAAACATTCTAGCGTTTCGGCAATTCGATACAGGCACACAGATGCAAAAATTGCAAATCAGAGAATTTCTTCTGTCTGAGAATATCTGGAACCAGACAAAGCAGTCAGTCAAAACCACTAATAACTAATAAGAGCAATTTTAACTTGAAACGTTGATTGCCAAACAACTTTCAGCAATAGCTCAGACATTTGCAAATTTACATTGTAAATAGTGCATGACTGCTGTGCTGCAGTTAGAAATTTGTATTTTTAGAGTGGAACATTGCAAAAAAGGATTGTTGTGTGCTACATTGTTGTTGTAGAAAAGAATTGACATTAGCCTTCTGCAGATTGCAAATGCAGACGTTGCTTCCCTGTCCTGAATGCTTGCATTGTATTGTTGAGTTATTTGTGGTACTAGAGAGGACTATCAACCATGACCAATTGCGAATTACGACTGTTAAGTAGTTCAAATTGAAGTGAAGGGAGATTCCCCGTATATGCGACGACGACATGGCATGGGAATAACTCACACAGACCACATAAAGAATTGTATAGAAGTGAGAGTTTTGCAGGTTTAGATTAGAACGACATGACATGACAAAGTTATATGAGGTACAGGTAGACTTTAAGCAATAATTTTGCACAAGTCAAAGTGAACGGAAAGGGTGTAAAAATTAAATAATTAAATAATTAAACAACCTTCACCCCAATTGAATTAATCAGTTCAGTGCATGGGAAGTGGAATCAGGAGGTAAACAAATAATGCTCCAAGTGTGGATTTAAACTCATTCTGCTGACTTTGACAAAATTATACCTTGAAACTAACTTAGATTAGAACACCAAGAGATCCTCCCAAGATTACTTCTAAATCAATTATGCTTACACTTTTGCGAACTGTACTGCTGTATTTTACTCTGGAAAAATAAGTGCCGCATCTAAAATGTTTGTTCGATGGGTTTTTATTACGATATCCATTCACTTACAATTTTACAATCATTTCACAATATCCAATACAAAAAAAACATCCCAAT